>APFE031289401.1:0-18589 GCA_000404065.3 Pinus taeda
GTTCCTCATACCATCAACTAATACCATGGGCCCCTTACATTATTATTAACTACTTGTGGTCCCTTACATGACATGGGTTAACCACCTTATTTATTACTATGGCCCATCCCATTATTACATTATTACCTTGGGTACCTCCTTCGGTACCCCATATTACCCCCCTTAGGTATATAACACAAGTAAGGACTTCCTAAAACAATTCCACATATATCCAAAGGAACTATCTCTAACTCAACCTCATATGCAAACGCTGACCCAAAAGGAAACCTAAGTTTACATTATCTAGTCACTTGTAGCTTTGCTTTATCACATAACCAACCCAATGGATATGGTTTCTTGTGAGGTGTGGTTAGTAATCTCAGCTTCTTTACAATTGCTTTAGAAATTAAGTTTACTTGTGAGCCATTATAAAAAAGGTATCAATCTTTTGATGCTTGGAAATAACTCTAATATGAAAGAGCTCATGCCTTTTCCTCTCATTTTCTTCATTATTAGTAGATTGTGCAGAATTACTAGTGGATGCTTCAAAATTTTTACCTTTTATACCTGTGGCTGTGATTGTTGTTTCATCCCCTGAGTCTGACCCCAAATCTTTTTGAATAGCTACAATAGTCTTCTTCTTTTTGCCATTGAAATTCTTGGGTCTCAGCTTCGGATGCAAAATCTAGTAGTGTTCATCATCATGCCCATCCTTCTTGTAGTGAGTGCATGAAGGTTTGGTCTTTTGTACAGTATTTGTCTTCCTCTCTTTCCATTTCTGCTTTCTCTTTTCCTTGTTCTTGCTTGTAGTGGGTTTTGATGATCCCCCAACTTTTGGGTTCACATTCTTGCCTCTAGCCTCTAGATGTGTAGCCTGAACAGATACCCCATCTATGCTAGTGGGATTAAACATGAGAATGGTGTGCTTTAAATAGCTGTGTAGACCACCTATATACTTCAGCAGAGTTTCAGGTGAGTCTAAAGAAATTCCTAGAATCAAAGCTCTTTTTCTAAATTCTTGGGTGTAGCCTTGTACACTTTGCCCTTTTAATTGTCGAAATTTTTCCAACTCATCATGGCTTGCTGCATATAAGCTAGTGGATAGAACTGTTTTTTAATTGCAAAAACAAATTCACTCCAGACAGAAATGATTTTACCATGCTTCTTCATGTCAGCTTGTGTCTTGCCTTCCCACCATACCAAGGCAGTGCCTCCAAGGTGTAGGTTGTCTAGCTAAATCTTACTTTTGTCTGAATCAATGCTCTGCACTCTGCAATACACATCAATCTGTCTAATCCAATTATTTAGCTTCTCTGCATTCAACTCTCCATCATATATCGGCAAATCAAATTTAACATTTAATTTAATCAAAGATGTCTTCTTTTTATTTTCAGGGCTATTAGGAGGTGTGGGAAGCTTTTCTTCTTTCCCTTTGCCTTTAGAATGGTCATGGAGGAGAGATTCTTCTACTCCTTTATCTTGTTTGGAGTTTGATGAATCTTCATCTCTACCTTTCTTAAATTCTCTATACATTTCCTCTATCATGGCTCTCATGGTCATGAAACTATCCATGAACTCGGAGTTTGATTCCAAAGGAGTTTCTTCTGCCATTTTCCTCTTAGGATAGACTCTTCCAATTTCTGGGTTAGCTTCAACCAATTCTCCTTCTCCTAATTTGAGCTTTTTCCTAGTTAGCATTCAATAAAAAAATCCAGCACAAGCTTGTCTAACCTTAGCAACCTAGAGCTCTAATACCACTTGATCTGTAATTGATCTAAGACAAACAATAAGGTATTACAGACTCATGTGCATGGATGTGCCTATGTTATTTTATGCAACGGATCGATAAGATTGCGAAATAGACAGGCACAGAAGCAATTAAAGAAAACATAACAGACAAACATATAAACACAACAAGTTTAATAAGGAGTTCACCCAATACTCCTAGGCTACGTCTCCTAGTCTAGCCTTCATTGGTTGCCTCTCTATTATGTTTTCAAAGAATAGTTTTTACAACAGTGAGCTCAATTTGAGTCTCACTCAATAGATATAAATCAGCAAGTCTGTACTTGGAACCCCCAATTCTCTGGAGTACACAGACTCTCCTTACTAACTCTTGACCTCTATGGGTCATAGTAGTATGAGCCCAATCTAAGACTCAATACATGACATGCATATACATAGGATTTTGCTTGAATCTCTCAAGCCTTCTCTGGAGTACACAGACTCTCTGAATCTCTTTGGCTCTGTCTTAACTTTGGCTCGATGCTACCTTTGCTTCTGTAGGTCAGCTCGGCTTCTTCTCTCTGCTCTTAGCTTTCTGCTTCTAACTTACTCCTTCTTTCTCTCTCTGTCAGTTCGTGGCTTAAAGCCAACCTGCTTCCTGACTGTTCGTTTCCACTTCCCGGCTTTCTAGTTCCCCTACTTTTGTCCATTTGAATCCCTCTGTCTTGCACCATTAGTCACTATATAACGCCTCACAGGGAGGTGGCCACCTATTTCTTCCTTTATATATACTTGCCTAGAGTTACCTTGCCTGAGCAACCAGGAACCTTAGCACAAAAATTGACGAAAGATACCTCACCCTCCCTCACCCATGAATGAGTTTCGCGTTCAAATTCTTCTCATTGGCTCATAAATTTCTTGTACAGAAGGATGTCCCTCATTGATTCTTCGAGATGATCTTTTTGTTATCTCTTCTATTTTAGTTATGATGATCTTTGCATGATGCCTTTCACCTTTAGATTTATTTCATGTTTCAATTCATGTATTCATGTGCTTTTGCCTTGCTTATTGATCCGTTTGAAATGGTTGCTTGTGTGCAGTGACTCATGCAACATCATATGAGAAGCAATCTTTTCTCTTTTGGAGGAGTTACCATTTCTCATAAAGATTCCCTTTGATAGAGGGAGAGTTCACTTCGCTTGGTGGGAGAAAAAACACAAAAGAAGGCATTGCAACAAATGAATGTGAAAGGAGGATGCGCTAAGAAAGGAAGAAAGAAAATCCAGTATAAAGAATGACCAATTCTTAGGTCTACGTAGGGTAGCCACGCCCAACTGATGAGTGTCAGTTCTCTTGGACATACTTGAAACGACCGTTTTTACTGTTAACTCCAAGAATGCCTGTGAAACACAACCTACTTCCAATGCATCATCCATATTGAACTTCAAATCCTATGTGACCTCGCTTCATAACCTTGTTAAATCTGGTCATCCATCGGAACACATCTCCACAGTTGATCAAGGGGCCCCAGATCTTACGGTCATCGTTCATATTGGGCAGCTAAGTAGCATGACGTTTACCCGTCTGATGTGAGGGGTTTTCTCTCTCTCCACCGAGACGTGTGGCGATCACTATGTGGCATTGGGCAGAATTCGACCGAAATCTCTTACTGCTCGAAGCCCCTCTGATATTCTGTCGGTTTTGTGGAATCCCGCACCGACGGAATCAAAGCATTATTTTCCCCGTTTTATAATTATTTTGGGTTCGGGCGCTCGAGGCTCTCCTTCACTGAGAGGTTTGTCATGCGATATGCGATTAGCGACTTGTTAGTTATCACATATCAGAAAATACCTCTGCTACTTCATTTTGTCCCTGCATTTGCTGGTTGGTGTCAGTGCACGTTACCATGGTCCATCGCTCTGCGCACTAGATCGACGGCCCTCGTTGATCTGCACAGACCGCAATTCGCAATTGTCTAAGGATTCCTTCCGATAGCTTGATCCTTATAAGACTTTGAATATTTGGCATGATTTTTAAAGAGTTCATGAAAACTTAGAGAGTGTTCTAGGATCCATTTTGGATCATGTGAAGAATTCATTCCTCAATGGCCAAATTGAGGAAGAGGTGTACATAGAGTAGCCAGAAGGTTTTGAGACCTTCAATCATGAGTCGCATGTGTGCCAACTCAAGAGAGCATTTTATGGGCTGAAGCAAGCAATTCGTTCTTGGTACACCAGGATAGACAACTACTTCACCAGGTTGGGCTTCACAAAGAGTGAAGTGGATGCGAACCTGTACCACATCGTGGTGAAAGGTAAGTTATTGATCATCGTATTTTATGTTGATGATCTCATATTGACTTGTGATGATCAGTTGATCGTGTCTTGCAAGGAGGACCTTACAATAGAATTCGAGATGAAAGACATGGGTCTCAGGCATTACTTCCTTGGCATAGAAGTGTGGCAGAAGGATGGGGAGTTGTTTGTGTCTTAGGGAAAGTATGCCAACAAGATACTCAGGAGATTCCACATCGAGAAGTGCAAGCCCATGCAGACTCCTCTAGCAGGTAACTGGAGGAAGGAGGTTGCTACTTCAAGAGAAGTGGTAGAGGCTACTATGTATAGGTAGCTTGTGGGTTCACTGATGTACTTAATGAACACACGACCAAATTTGTGCTATACGGTGAACCAGTTGAGTCAAGCGATGGTTCAGCCTACCAAGATGTTTTGGAAGGCGAAAAAGCATGTATTGAGATACCTCAGAGGCACATCTCAGTATGGATTATGGTACAAAAGGACAAAGGGAGTGAAGCTACAAGGCTTCATTGATGTAGATTGGGTAGGGAGTCCATTAGATCGGAAGAGCACATCAAGAAGGATCTTCAACCTTGGGTCAGCGGCATTTTCTTGGTACAGTAGGAAACAGAGGTTGGTTGCACTCAGCTCAGCAGAGGCAGAATACATGGCTGCAAGTTAGGTAGCATGTGAGGCCATCAGGATGCGAAAAATCCTAGTTGGTTTGTTTGATCAGAGGATGGATCCAACTGTGATCTATTGTGATAATCAGAGTTGTATCAAAATCTCTGAGAATCTAGTATTTCATGATAGGTCCAAGCACATCAACATTCTGTATCATCATCTCAGAGATTGTGTAGCGAGGAGGATCATGTTGCTGCAGTATATTTCGACAGAGGAGCAAGATGTTGACATTTTGACAAAGGCATTGCCAAAGTGTAAATTCGAGTTCCATAGAGATAGGATCAGGGTGGCAGATAATCCCTTTCTTGTTGAGAGGGAGTATTGAAATATGGCAAAAAGAATATTCCAATTTAATTTGTCCTTGAATTAAAATTGAATTTAGTCTTAACAGCTACTTGGAAATAATTAATTAATTTAGTTTAAATTAATTAGTTAGAGAAATTCAAGTTAGAAGTCTTTATGAAGTCACGCAAGAGTTATCCCTTAAATTAAGGAGATAAAATTGATTTATATTCGAGTTGTAATTAGTTAACTCAGTTTACTGAGTTAAGTCCAATTAAATTAGTTCCAACTATTTGAGGAACTAATAGTCAGTTAATAGTCAGTTGATGCATTAATGCACTCAACTAGTGCTACTCCAGTTAACTGAAGATTCCCTCATCAGAAACTCGAGCATGTCTATTCTGAGAAAGACCCAGTTGAGATTAATGTTAAAGGACAATGTACTATAAGTTACATGTGTTTCTCATGGAGAAAACTCATGCATGCAGTCAAGGATTCATCCTTGAGGATTGCGCAATTTTGAAGGTTTGGTTTTCCACTTGGTAATAGGAAAATCATCCACAAGGAACAACGCAAGCAAATAGGAGCTTGGAGGGCAGAGAGGAAGGCTGGAGAGAAGCCAATATTGCGTATGAGCATCTGTGAGGATTGTACTGAGAACTGGCTAGCTGTGAGAGCTAAGGCTTTGTATAATTCCTATGTATTTCCACCATGTATGATAATACAATAGTGTGGGGTTTTTATATGATGATTTCCCCAAAAGTATTTTCATGTGTATTGTGCCATTGATTCTTCTTCTTCTGGTTATATTGTTCAGCTCGATCTTTAAGCTTCCACAAATTGAGAGTAGAAGTAGGTTTAGTATTTTGCTTTGATTTATATTGCATTATCGAGTTAACCTATCACCATATTTTCTACAGTGCTACTAGGTGATGGATGTCCTCATGGTGTATCATAACTTCACCTCCACATGGCGAAGTGTGTGGAGTCTTTGATGGTCCTTGGTTCGCTTGATGAAGCTTTAACATGTTGTTCCTTGCTTTCATGTTGGAAGGCTTGACAAGCTCATTTGTTCGTGAAGGTGCATGTTCGTCGCATTTGTCTATTTTGCATGCATCGTTTGTTCATCCGTTTGTGAACCTGTACTTATGCATGTGCTCCTTTTGTTCACCCCGTTCATTGTCTTTCCATGTTTGTTGGTGTGCATGTACCTGCATTCACTCATGACAAGACGACATCAAATCCAAAACCTCCTAGTCTACCATGACACATGATTATTTCGAACGCAGGTGACCGAGAGAGGTGGCAAGGTTGTGAAGCAGGATGATGGTTGCAGGCACTGCTGATGAAAACTATCCAAGAGTCATTGAGTGATGAAGACGGGAAATCTGAGTCGATAGTGACTGTCTGTGAGGTCTGGCTCGGCTAGGAGATAAAATTGTGCAAATTTTTGGAGGGACATTCCGGGCTGTATGAAGGCAAGGCAGGCATGCTCTGTGAATTTTTTGGAATGAACAGGCAGTGGGGGATGGATAGCCATATTTGAGCAATTTTCCAGAGGAGTGGGTCGGGCTGCATGAAGGGTCAGCAAGCAGGGATTGTGCAGTTTTTTGGGGGAATTGGCTGGGAGACTGGCAGCCAAAACTGCGCAATTCCTAGAGGGAATTGGCAGTTGGCTGCTGGGGTCATTGGTAGCCAAAACTGCGCAATTCCCAAAGGGAACTTCCAGTTGGCTGTTGGAGACACTGGCAGCAGAAACTGTGCAATTCCTGGAGGGAACTGGCAGTCTGTTGCTATGGGCTGCTGGCAAGGGAAACTGCACTGAGGCCGGGAGGTCAGCATGTTGATCATCTCTATGCAAATTCTGAGCTAAGCTGACTGATGGGTAGCGAAAGGCCTGCTCATAAACACTGCGTAATTTCTGAGATGAATAGTCGGTCGACTGTCAGGATGACTGACTGGGAAAACTACACAATTTTATGTGGGAGACAGGGATGGGCACTTGGTGTACTGTCTACGCAATTTCCTCAGTCTACTGAGCGAGTAAGTTCAATGGCCTCTACACAAATTTTGAGGGGAGTCAGTCCTGCGGTGACTGTCGGGTTTGGCTATCTAGGTGGCCAGCATGAGGGTTGATTGAAATGCTTGTGGGTAGTGCAACTTGAAAAGATTAGCGTGGTGCTTTTGTGTTGTTCTAGTTGATAGTCGATCAAGTCGAAAGCAGGGTGAGGGTCCAACTATCAGAGGGGAGTCTGGTCGTCAGAACTTCAGCAAAATGACTAAGTGTGTGAACGATCGAAAGATGCATAGGTGATCATACATACACAAACTCACATGACTCGATGATAAAACGACCCAAACCATCCAGACACACATGTTCAACATGACTGACTGAAGGTGCAAGTGAAAAGCGCGACACTCATGATTAAACGTTCATTGATCGAGATGACGCTTGTGCAACAACAAATGTAACTCCATGTGTGAGTGTGACAGATGCTTTCATAGTGAACACAACAAGCACATACGAAGCGAGGACTTTGAGGATAACCAGAACATGGTTGCAAACATGACTTAGACATCAACATGAAGAAAATTGAATGCAATGAATAAGAAAGGTAGATGTATAGACTCACACGAGCTCATGGAGTGAACCCGAGTGTGTGCAGTCATCAAGTGAAACTCTTCAAGCGAGGCTCCGAAATTGGTGCAGGCCAAAATTTTGGAGGGTGGTTGTAGCTGCTACAACACTATGCTAGTGTTATTGACAATTTGATGTATGCAATGGTTTGTACTAAACCGGACATTGCACATGTATTGGGAGTTTTTAGTAGGTATAAGTCAAAACTAAGGTAGGAGCATTCAATAAATATAAACAGGGTTTTTGAGTATTTGCATGGCACTAAAAGTTATGGAATTCACCACCAAGGAATATCTAGAGTAGATAGAGTGTTGGACATACATGACTTTGTTGATGCAAACTAGGATATATATTTGGATCATATATCTACAAGTAGTTATATGTTAAACCTATTTGGAGGAGCAATCTATTAGATGAGTATGAGACAATTTGTCGCTACACTCTCAATTACAGAAATTGAATACATGGTAACCATTCATGTAAGGAAGATGTATAGTTACAAAGAATGTGTTCAAGTATTGGATTTATACAAGAATTTACAATATTAGACTCTAATAGTTAGATTGCAATATTTTTTTGAAAATAACCCACTTTATTAGTCTAAGACAATGTATATTGATGTTTAGTATCACTTTCCAAGAGACATGGTTGAATATAAGAAGGTGTTGTTGGTAAAGGTGCACACTTTGAAGAATGTTGTAGATTCTTTGACAAAGTCTGTTAGCACTAAGAAGTTTTTTGGTTGTAAAGAAACAATGGGCATTGTTTCCTTGGATTTTTGATCATGTAATCGTGGGACCCTTTATATGCAAAGAAAACAAGTGGGAGAATGTTGAGTATCTATTATATTCTTTACACAATTGCCCCATGTTTGATTTATATTTTCCATGGGAAACAAGGGGTTTCTAGGGTGATCTAGAGCCCATGAAAGAGAAAAAAGATGGTGGTCTTTTGTGTCTATTTTTTGCGGTTTTTAGCACATGTTTTTTCAACACATAATTTTCTAATTCCAATTATGAAATTAAGGTTATAATATAAGCTAGGCCAGTGGGTTAATTTTTTGGATGTTGCATGATTTTATATATTTTATTATAAATGATGAAGTTGATGATGATTAATTTTGTATTTGGAAAGAAAAAATATTTATATTTCCTAGGTAAATATATGTATATCATCCCCCTCAAGGGACATGGAAAATCCCTGAAAAGGAAACTTTTTCTTATCCTTCATGCACCAAAAAGAAAAAAAGTTACGAATATAGTTATTTTTTCAAGGAACATTATCCTCAAAAACTCATCATGTATCTTTTATGAATGCCCTAAATAAAAAAAACCATTACATCTAAAAAATAAATAGTTAAAAGGAGTGGAAGTTAGAGAGAAAAAGACATATCATGTAGCAAACAGTCTTTATAAAATTCATGAATTATAAAGGATGATGCGTGGATAGTTAGAGATTCCTTGGAGAAGTCATCAACCTTGAAATTTAGCTTCCTATAGATGTGGGAGAAATAAGTCCAATCAAAACTCTAAATGAGCTCCCTAATCTAGTGGAGCAACAATTGTAATCTCACATTCTGAACTTTAAAATTGCTTTATTCCCATCAGATGACCATCTTGGAATCTCTAAAAATATAAAGCTTGGATAGACCAATCTATTTGACATGATACAAGAGAGACCACAATTCAACAAACATAACCTTTGAGTTTGATATAGGACTAGGAGTGTATCAAACAAGATAAATATGAGAGCAATTTAAATGGGGAACCACACCCACCCCACATCATGGAGGGTGGCCTTGACATTCTCCATCAAAAGACCCCAAGGAAATTTCATAATCTAGTGGAGGCATGATGGGATTACGAGATTTAGATTTCTTAGGATCAACCCTAAATTCTTTTATCAACTTCATGGTTAGCTATACAAAAAATTCCACATGGACTTATTTATCTTGGAAAATTTTGAGATTTTGATGATGATGAAAGTTAGAGGAGTGGCTCTAAACAATTTGTTGGTTTTCCTGGTTAAGGGTTTTTAGGATAAAACTCTAAATATTGTGTGTGATTACTATTGCTTACTTTCTTATTTATAAAAAAATTGTGTGTGCATTGCTTACTATAAAAGTTTAAAACATAAAAATATCCCCTATCAAAATTGAATATTTTATTTTCCTACACGTTGTCCCTATTAGTATGATAAAGAGTTACCAACAATTATAATACTTATTTATTGACATTTAGGTTATCATGAGCCTTTATGTTGCCTCATTTTGTATGAAAAATAGTTCTTTATCCGTATATAAGAAAATGGGTTTCTTATTCTATCACATTGTTTGTCATTGTAAAATGTTAAGTTGTTGATTTAAAATATGGATAACCTATGTCATTATAGTGAAAAGAGATCTAATAATAATAATAATAATTTAAGCTCCTAGCTGAGCTAGACACCAAATTGGTGTATGAAACCTCTTGTTTATAAGACAATTTAAATGATAAAATAGAATAAACAATAATTATAATGTATTGCATTAATTAAAATATAAAAATCCATATTGTTATAATTATTTTGATGATTAATTAAAATGTATTTAAAAAAAATTGTTACATTTGCATATCCATAATACATAAACAAATCAATGTTGGAACATATCGATGCATTGTATTCATTTGAATGCACAAAGTGTTTCATACCTATTTATGCATCGATGAATTTCAAAGATTGTTATGCATCAATGTGATGTACATCTAAAAAAGTATTGGTGCTAATAATTGTAACAAAGTAATTGATGCTCCTAACTAAAATAACAACATCATTCCATTCTATCATTGTCATTATCATTAATATTATGCTTACCATGACCAAGACTTTAAATTGCACAAGAATATATATTTGTTGATGCTTAAGCATATGCGACACATACTGATAATTTAAAATTATAATACACTAATGATTTCAAAACAGCTAATCCACACTTCAAACATGGATATATATAATATGCATCAAGGATTTGAAAGCTTATAATATGCATTAGTGCATATTAAATATGTATATACAAAAATGCACCCCACTATTTTAAGCACATTGAAAAGGAACCCCCCTTATGACCTTCAATTCTCTTAGCTTGCTTTGAAAGAGCTCCATTATTATGACGTGTTGTGGCTACAAAACTAAAGTAGATAGAGCTATTTGCACCTTGGAGATCTATTGGGAGGAGTTGTTTGTGCTGGAGGCCTCTTCACTATTCAAATCCATGTACTCAATTTGACTCTATCTAGTTACTATCTTCTCTTATACATAATTTTTTGGTTGAGTCGAAACCTTAAAGAGTGAACATATTGAATAGTCCCATTGAGGTGTGGCCTTGAATAAGGGGCATCACCCATATTCTTGGTGCTTGTATTGGATTGGAAAGAAATATGTCTTAAGGGTGTTATTTCCTTGTGATTATTGTTGGATCTGAACTCTGTTTTGCACTATTTAGTTGAATGTCTTTAAAATAAATTAAACAAAAACAAGTTATTTATGTTTGGGTTAGTTTTATGGATTAATGTAAAAAATTATTTGAATTTGCTATAAGGAAATGTTTATTTATATTCATGATATTTATTGAATTGAAAAAGAAAGAATAAAAAAGTGACAAACAGACCCAATCTATTAATATTGAGTTTGACTATTACCCATGTGTAACTCAAAGTCATTCAAAATACCATTTGGATTCCCATAGAGCCGAGCCTTGTAGTGAAATATTCAGAGTGTAAGAGCTTAAGTGCCCCTTTACAATATTATCAACTCAAACTCATTCAAAATACCCTTTGGACACCAATAAAACCTTCTACTGTTTGGACACCAATAAAACCTTCTACTGAGTGTAAGAACTTAAGTGCCCCTTTACAATATTATCAAACTCAGAGTCATTCAAAATACCCTTTGGGCTCCAATAAAGCCTTCTAGTGAAATATTTCAGTGTCAGAGATCAAGTACTCTTTGTACATAAAAATGAATGATCATTATGTATTATTATTTAAATTTTTTACATTTATCTTTAGAAATAGGTTTCTTCCATCTCCCAATCCCTTAAAGTCTGACTCTTTAAAAATATCAAATTTGATACATTATAATTATAATACATTTTTTAATTTGATATACTATAATAAATTATTAAATTAAATATCATGTATGACACTCTTGTCATGTCCTTTTGTTTTTTGAAAGTGTAGAGGAAAAGGTCAAACCATATCTAGAAGCCAAAGATTTGGTTGTCCCCATTGATGCCCAAACTTTTCCACATCCTATGGGAAAGGACTGATGAGTGCCAAGTTGAACATGAGTCTGGTTACAATTACAAACTAGAACCTATTCCCAAATTAGTCAAGTCTTGTCCGGTCTGTACTTTTGGCATGATATCTCCGACTAGTCACTTCACCTTTGTCATAAAATCTAATGCCATCTTATCACTAGTATCTTTATAACCCAACTAGAAAAGTCTCACTATTTTTATAATCCAACTAGAATATCATTAACTTGTTGCAGGGATGGTACTTATCTAGTTACCCATTTTGTACGCCAACCCACATGAATTTGTTTCTATACCCGGAGGCAGGCCCCACCTTTCCACTCAATTTCAATAAAAAACCCCAAGGGACTAAAATCCTTAATTAAAGGTCGAGGGCCCCACCCAAAAATTAATAATAGTACTGCTCTGTACTCAGATCTGACGTTCGAATTGACGGCCGCAACGTAGTGGCAGCCTGGCGGGGTCCGCCACTTATTTTCCTCCACGTGACCAACAGGGACGGTGTCGGTAGAACTTGTAGACTGGGAAGGGAGGTGCCCCAGTCAATCCACGTACGTTATATGAGCATCTGAATGTACCTTCACATTGGCACGTGTCAGTATCGATATGCAAAAGAGGTTGGTGCCGCTGTTTAATGCCCTCTGCTTGGCTGATTGTGCGCAGGGAGCACATACAAGGAATCGGATTAAAAAAGGTAGGTTCCTTTAATTTTTGGAAAAAAGGTGAGGACATTTTCTTGCATTCACATATACAAACTTGTCATTTTAATATCGGTATTTTCAAACGGGGTTATTACTTTATTTTAATTTTGGTTTTACTCATTGTAAATGCATCAAATATCTTTTCATTTTAAAAAAGTTTGTATTGGATGAAATTTGATTTTGCGCTTGTTAAATTTGGAATTAAGATAAATCTGATCTAAAAAATGTCACAAGATTTTTAACCATGGAGATTTACTCTCATGTTATTATGGAGATTCTTAACTTATAAATATGTTTTGTTACAAGAACATTGCTTACTAATATCACATGCCCAAAAAATCATGACTCATGTTTATATGTCACATATTCATAAGTTATTTTTTTCTTATAAGCTAATCAAATTACCTATAATGGAAGAAAGAGCATAATTGTTTTTGATATAAATCTCCGCCTTTGATATGTGACTATTGTGTAAGCTAGATCATTACTATCCACTTAATAATTATTGATAATTAAATTCAAATTAAGGAAACCTTATTCTAAAATAGGTAGGCCTATTCGTGTAATGATTTTTATACCTGTATTCTAACTTCTATAAGTTTTGGTTTTTTGGTATGTTTTTGATTAATTTTGTCTAAAATTTAGGAGTTGTTTGGAATTATAAGTTTGAATTATGAAGTTTATACAATTCCAATATTTGAAGGGTTTTTAAGAGTGTTGAATTCGTTGATTCAAATGTTTGCGATCTCGCCACAAATTGTGTCGCCAAACACCAAATTAATGTATACAACTCCCTTGTTTGTGGGGCAATAGATGCACCTTTAAGTAACGATTTGACTACTAAATTCTATGAAGGTATACATACTCTAGTCCCTCTCGATTTGAACTTGTAGCCTCTTATAAAGAAGTACATGTTCTTAACCATTATATATATGAATATAATATTTTTATTATGCTAATAGGCTTTCTTTTTCACAAAAAGGATTTCTCAATCAAAGAGGAAAATTACATCATCTTTAGGAAACATGCAATAACCTAATAACTCTACTCTTAAGAAAGAATACTACTTAGTACTAGAACTTCAATTAAAGTACCTAGTCTGATAAATTCAAAACAAACCTTCATCACATTAATGCCACTTGGAAAAACAATAGAAATATACATCCCCACACCAAACCAAATCCATAAAATAATAGAATCACCCATAAATCCACTTTATAGATACATACTCATGAATATGAAAAAACTCCAACAAAAAACCCCAAGGAGATGTAAATGACTATAGTTGTTTGAGCCAAAACATACCAAAAAGCATAATTAGTAAGCCCTAAGGGTTCCTCTATCCACAACTAATTTCTCCTTTAATTTGAGGAAATTGAACTAGCCTTAAGGAAGAGTAAGAATCTTCTTAGACAACTTGTTCGCTAGATAGTTATGTTGACAAAAGATATGGTTGAAAGAAAGTGCATGAAAATTCTCTTTAAGTCTTTGGATTCTGTCTTTCCAATGCAAAAGAGAAAGCACCTACAATTGAGACCAACCGGTAACCCAATCAATGATAACCTTTGAATTTCCAAAAATATATAAAGAAAGAAAAACTTTTCTAGAAACAAAAAATAGAAAACCCCATAAAACCACCATCTTAGCTCTAGTATTGGTCCCTTTTCCAGCTCCCAATGAAACTAAAAATATCCGACTATGTCTAATTGCTAGTTAAAACCCACCTCCACAAGTATCAAACTATGAGGCCCCATCAAAAAAACCCAAAGGACCCTGAAATGAGGTCCATGGGGTCCCTCAAGTTTGAGCGTAGTCTCCATGTAAAATTATTTGAAAAATCCAACCGCTTTAGAGTTGATAGCAATAACCGACTTTCCAACATCTTCAAAAAGGACATCATTCCTTTGCTTCCAAATACTCTAAATCACAAAATAAACAAGATACTGAAGGGTCTCATTGATTTGTACCACTTTTAAAAACTTTCTTCAAAGGAGACAGACTCCTAGAAGTAGGACAACTCTAACATACCCCCAATATCCTTCCAAAAAAGTTTGGAAAAACCACATTGGACAAAGAGATGATCAATAGAATTTTCTTTCAACCTATAGAGAATGCAAACATTAGGACCACATCATCCTTACTCGATGATGTTGTCCTAGGTTAGAATCTTATTTTGAAGCATAAGCCAACAAAAGCATTTTAGCTTTAAAGGTGCATTTCATTTACAGAAACAACAAAGGTACCACTTTTAATGGAAATCCACCGAAGAGGCCACAAAAACTTCATAAACATATTTAGCAAAAATCTAACCAGTTGACACATTCCAACTCCAAACTAATTCATCTTTCCTACGAGTCAGAGAAATTCTAGCATGATTTAACCCAAAGATAAATATATTCCATTCCCCCTCAAAGGGGAAAGGAAGCACCCAAATTTACACTTGTAACTAACCACAAATAACCTCATTTCAAAGTAGAATTTTTAAATGAGACAAAAATCTAAATCCTTTTTAGTTTAAGATATATACAAGGTCACGAGATAATCTGAAGAAGTCCTCACCACTAACAACATGGTCCATGCTTGAGAGAATACTAGAACCATCTCCAACTTTCTAAACGACCCACCAGCCAAGGGAATCAAAGGATTCCACTAACGCTTGCCAAACAATTGAAATGTTGGAGGTAGATTTGTTAGGTTTTCTGATCCAATCGACAGGAAATATTTTTTTAAGGTACTTTGAGTTCATAACTTTACTCCAAAGGCTAACCCTTGTCAACACTCTCCACAAACTTTTCATTCTCAATGCAAGTCTGAACCAATGGAGGTTTTTAATACCCCACCCTCCCAATTTTTTTGGTAGAGGCAATTTCTTCCACCTAACTAAGTGGATTCCTTCTTTGGAAATGTTACCTGACCAAAAATATATGATGATGCAAGTAAACCCGCATAAACCAGGATCTTTAATAACTATGCATATGAGAATGCATTTCAACTATTAACCGAATCAAAAACTCGATGTCCGGCAAATTTCACACATCCGTATGTTCTACGAACTCCATTCGATTCACAATATTTCACTCAATAATTATTATTCCTTATCTCCATTTAATAGTCTTTTAAAAATTATAAAACTAACTGAAGATCACACCAACCATATGCACAAAAAAAGATAAGATCTGAGATAAAACTTGCTCACCCAAATTACAGTAAAGGAAGTAGGATTTATTGTGGCTAATTTCCATACTCGAGGCTTTACAGAAATCTTGAATAACATCATAAAAAGGTGGTCATTCCGTTAAAGGTCCTATCCCCAAAAGAAGTACATCATCCACAAACAAAAGATGAGTAATGTAGCTTCCTTTAGCATTTTTAACTTTAGTGATCTTACCTGCTCCTCTATCCTTATCAATCAACTAATCAAACCTTCCACCACTAAGAGAAATAACAAGGGAGACAAAGGACAACCCTGTCTTAATCCCCTGTAGCTTTAAAGAAACTAGAGGGGGAGCCATTGATTAAAAATGAAAAGTTGGTTGAATTAATACGTCCCATAATCCAATCAATAATTTCAAGGTTTAAATTGGTTTGAAGGAGAACAAGTCTTAAAAATCCCCGATGCACTTTGTCATAAGCTTTAGATAGATCCAATTTTATAATGAGGGTTTCCAGCTTCTTGGCTTTGACAGAGTGGAGGTTTTCAAAATTCTAGAAGTCTATTTCAAAATAAACCTGTCTACTAGCATATTATTATTATGCTAATAGGCATGCTTACTTTGAAATAGGTTATTAATAATTATGGCAATAGGTGTGTCCATTTTGACAATAATTATTTGGTGGATGGTAGGGATTTAACATCCATGGAATACTCAAGAATATTCTTAGTAGTAGTCATAAATCAAAGGTTGTAATTTATCTTAAAAGTAGTTATGTTATTTATGCCCCTTTAATTAAATTGATTAATTAAAAAAAAGTCATATGGACATATGTCATAGGGACACAGGGCATGGTTTTTGGGGTATGTGGTATTAGTAAGCCATGGTATTTGCTCATGACTTTATAAGAAATTATATTTACAAGGTTAAGAATATTCATGGTAAAGTGGGGGTGAATCTTCATTGCTAAGAATCTAGTTACATCTTTTTGTTAAATGTATATATGTTTACGTCATATATATAATATATATATATATATAATACATATAATATTATATATATATATATATATAAATATATAATATATATGATAATAAACTTGAAGTTATAATTTATTAGGTTTTATGAATTTTTTTTTTTATTTTGAAGATGTTAGATGTATTATGGTAATGTTTTAATTTATTATGGTTACCCAATAGTGTCGATGATAAGGAATTTAACCTCTACCAAATATATAAGATATTTTTAGTTAATTTCTATAATTGTTTTTAGTTTTGGCAATGTGAGATGTATCATAAGGTAAGTGTTTTGATACCTATATATCTATATTTACCAACCATTATTTATATTATTGCTTTAATATATATTTACATGGATGAATAGGCTTATCTATTTTGGAATAAGGTTTCCATAATTTTAATTCAACTATCAATAACATAATTATTAGGTGGATGGTAGGGATTTAACTTCCACTAGATATTCTAAAATATTCTTAGTAGTGCTAGTTACATATCAAAAGTTGAGATTTATCACAAAAATAGATTTGCCCCTTCTATCCTTTTAATAAAATTTTAGTTATAAAAATGTTATATGAACATGTGTCACATGATCATTAATTATGGTTTTTTTTACGTGTGGTATTAGTAAGCTATGATATTGTAAAAAAACCTATATATAGGTTTAGAATCTTGTTATACATTTTTTTAAATGTATATGTGTTATTTTAAATAATAATAATAATAATTTAAAATCCAGTTATAATTTAGTTAATTTTTATGGCTTTTTAAGCTTGACAATGTAAGATGTATCATGAGGTAAGTGTTTTGATGTCTATAGGTGTTTATGAACCATTTAATTATGTCAATAGGCATGTCTATTTTGGAATAATTCACTTCTAGGAATTTCAATTTAATTATTAATAATTATTAGGTGGATGATAGGGATTTAACCTCTATGAGATTATCTCCAAAGTAATTGTGTTCTTTCTTCCTTTTTAATTAAATTGATTAATTAAAAAAAATTGTCATCGAAGATATGAATGATTGTTTTTAGGCATGTGGTATTAGTAAGTTGTAGTATTGGCCCATGGTATTGTAACAAAGCCTATTCATAAGTTAAGGGTTTCTATGCTAAAGTAGAGTGAATCTTAATGGTTAAGAATCATGTTACATGTTTTTGGTTTTTTTTTGTTAATTATGAATATGTTTAACTCATATACTCATTATTTTTAGAAATATTAGTAACAATAATAATTTAACATAAAGTTATAATTTAATTAATTTTTAAGATTTTTTTTTTGTAACTTCCTCATATTCTTTTGCTATAATTTATGGATGTAGTTACAATATTTATGCCATTGATTATTAAATAATTTTGTAATGATTTTTTATTGTTAACTTTCATAGGAAAACTATCTAAAATTAAAATCCATGAAAAATAATCTATTCCATCACCCACCATAATTAAGCAAATATTTGCTTAAAAAATGAATAGGAACAAAATGGAAATAAATATACCTACCAGGATGTTTTCTTCAATTCTTTAACATATACAAGATGGAAATAAATATACCTACTAAGATGTTTTCTTCAAAGCTTTAACATGTAGAAGTAAAAATGTAAATTTGCAAACTTTGTAGTAGTTACAATAATTAAAAATATATTTTAAAAATTTCATTCTCATGTAAAGTTAAAGAAATTAATTGTTTTATAAATTTTAAATTATGTGGAATTTTAATTATGCTATAGTTTTTTGAAACATCCAATATATTTAGTGAATAATCTACTTTTTATCTAAGATAAATAAAATGATTCAATAATATTGGTGCAAAACCATCACAT
>APFE031289402.1:0-41439 GCA_000404065.3 Pinus taeda
TTTAGACCACCAATGCTCACAGCTCAGATATTAGGTGAATATGGAGAATACTAACCACACCAGCAGATGCACAAGACCATGTGATGGCCGGCTACAACTAGTAAAGAAACCTGTAAATCTAATCTGCTAATGCAAAGATAGGATGACAGCTCTCCTGCATTAGATAGAAAGAAACCTAGGCAACCTATTCAATGGTGCATACAAGATTCTAACACAAAGATAAGATGACAGTTATCTAGTGCTAAACATCAAGAGATCAAGAACACAACATATCAAGTACAAGCTTGGAACAGAGGAAAATGGAAAGTAAGCAATTAACAGCAAAAGAAGCTTGTATTAGCTGAAAATGAAGATGAGATGCTGCAAGTGACAAAGTGTCTACAGTCTCCAGAAGTTGAACCTTACATCAAATGCCAACTCTGATTACATCTTTCTTCTACGTATTTATAAGTTTACAATACTATGGCACTTGACCATTTAGGTATGGAGGGGTCATAATTGACCACCAACCACATTTAACTACTTGATGGAGTCTCTGAACGAATTTGCTTGCTTTAGTGGAAGAATCCGATCTGTTCAAGTGTTGTGCTGTCCTTTTTGGCTATTGGAGTGCTCGTCCCTGTGGAGTCCATAACTGATAAATTCAGTTACAGGGTCGTGCTTGTCCTTTTCTCCCTTGGCCATGCTTTCTGTTAAATATGGTTGTTGGGGGGTCTGACAGTGACTGATACTGGCATAGTTGGTCATCTTCTTCTTTGGGCAAACAGAATGGTTAAGGACATGGGATGCATGGGAAAACGAACAATCGGGATGAGAGGGAAGGATGATCATCGAATCGGGAAAATGAACAACGGAGATGGCTCGGCGGAGGCTATTGGCTGAGGTGAGAGCGGGGTGAGTTGGGGCAGTAAGATCTTCAGCGGACAGATCGGACGGTCATCGGGCTACAGAGCTGCACGGTCGTTTAACAGGCACGAGCAATTTGGTTGGGTAGTAAAGGTATTCATCGCACCGCTTTCGGGTGTTAAGCAGTAAAAGCCCGGGTCGCGTGATTCCATTTAGCGATCCACATGTAGCAGCAGATGAGAGAGAAAAAACGCTCTCATCGCACACTAACGCTCAATCAAATTGCCGACGCGATGAAAGCAAAGACCGTCAAATCCTGGCGGAGATGATCTTATGGTGGAGAGTGGCAGGGTGGGTCGCTTTATCGGATGCGACGAGAGCCATTGGATCGGCTGGGGTGATCAACAATGGGGAAACGATGAGGGGTTTCACGAGCGCGCAAGGGCTTATGGGTAAGGTTTCATGGTAGGTTTGGGGTTTTGCGCTCGGGGCTAAGGCCAAAAGGAGCTTTGTCAGGTTTCGGAAGGCTTATTCAGGGAATGATGAGGGTTTAGAGATGAGCAAGATGAAGGAAGAAAGGAAACAGTGACCAATGTGAGCCTCCCTTTGAACATAACCAAACGGACCATGATCCTTTCTGACCTTAGAAAGTCAGCGTCGCATAGCAGAGCTAACACTGGCTCCTTCTGGGGATGAAAGCCTCCCTGTGAGGTTTCAAGAACCGTAGACCACTGCCTTACATACAAAACAAGATCAGCAATAATTCCCAGTGTTCCATTGGGCATGGAGTCTAATTAAGCCTACACTAAAACTTGTAAAAAGAACACATTTACAATGTTGAGGCCTAAAAGGCCTTAATTGACATAACCCTTCAAAAACTGCCCATTAACTGGGCCATCAAAAATTGTTTTTCCTTCCATACTTTGCAGTATGAAAGTGTTGTTTCCCTGAATTTGAGCAATGATAAAAGGTCCAGTCTACAGAGCATTGAACTTCCCATGATTGTCTTTCTTTTCCTTCAGCGCATCCCATTTAAGAACCAACTCTTCGATTTGAAAACTGTTTATCTTTGCCTTTCTGTCAAAGGCTTCCTTGATCTTCTTTTGATGTGCTGCAAACTTTTCAATTAGTTGATCTCCGATCTGATGTACTTCAGCCAAGTCACTAATTCTCTTTGCCATATCATTTTCCTCATTCTTCTCTTCCTGTAAGAGCTTGGCCACAGGGAGGGTTAACTGAATTGGGCATATAGCCTCAGTGCCATATACTAGCTTGAATGGAGAACTACTTGTGGATTTCTTGGTGGTGACCTTGTCAGCCCACAATGCAAACTTTAGCTTGGAATCCCAGTTACTTTTGTTGTCTTCTAGCAGCTTTTTTATTATCCTTATCTGGCTTTTGTTGGATGATTCTGCTAGATCATTACCTTGAGGGTAATACGAGGTGGAATGGACTAGCTTAATGCCCATTGAGTCACACATATCCACCAACTCTTTTGCCCTGAAGGCTGCTGCATTGTCTGTAATCAATTTGTGTGGACAGCCAAATTTGGTGAGAATATTTTCTGTCAAAAACTTCATGACCACATGATGATCAGCTTTCCTAGTAGGGATGGCCTCAATCCATTTAGTAAAGTAATCAGTGGCTACTAAAATCCATCTGTGCTGACCACTAGAATGTGGATTAATTTCCCCTATGAAATCCAAACACCACTGCTGAAAGGGCCACTGGCATGTATTGGCTTCAAGGGTAAGGATTTCAACTGTTGTTTTCCTTCAAACCTCTGGCATTTGTCACAAGATCTTACAAATGAAAAGACATTAGAAAACAAGGTCGGCCAATAATACCCAGCTCTGAGGATTTTGTGGGATATAGTTTTCCAATAGTGATGTCCTCCACAGATGCTGGAATGGAATTGATGCATGACTTCCATAGATTGTTCTTTGTCCAGACATCTTAAAAGGATTCCAGAGGGATCCCTCCAATATAGCAAGTCCTCATGAATACAGAACTTGGCTGCCCTGAGCTTAGTAGTCCTAGCCTGGCTTGAACTAAGGCCTGGAGGAACTTCTAGCTTCAGCAAAAATCAAGCTATTGTAGAATACCATTCACAAGAAGCTAGATTTTTTGACAATGACTGTTTCTGCCCTAGTTCAACTGTTTCTTCCCCTGTCTATCTATCATCTGAGCTTGTGCCTATCCAATTCATGTCCAGCATCCTGCAATTTTCTTCAGCCATCAGCTTGGCAAGGCCCTGACCTTTGACAAGCTTGGTGGGCTTTAATTCTATGTTGAATTCAGTAAGCTTTGCAATCCATTTGGCCCTTCTTCCATCAACATCTTGCTGTGTTAGGACATCCTTTATTGAAGCAAAAGGCACATATGCAATTACCTTGGAGTGCAGAACGTATATTCGGAAAGCTTTCAAGGATTTGATAAGGGTATAAGCCTATTTTTCGATGATATCATACCTTAGTTCAGCATCCCTTAATGTTTTACTGAAAAATGCCACTGGATGCTCTGAACCCTCATCATCTTTCTGTAATAAAACTGTTGCAAGGGTGTCACTGGAAGCAAAGGAGAAGATATGGAACTCCTTGCTGTAATCTGGGTTGATCAAAGTGGGAGCTTCCATAATAGCTCTCTTGATGGCTTCAAAAGATCTTCTTGCTACATCAGTCCATCTGATCTCTGATCCCCTTTTTAGCATAAAGGTGATGTGCTTTACCAATTCTGCAAAATTAGGAATAAACCTCCTTACAAAATTTATTTTGCCCAGAAAGAATTGGATGTCCTTTTTTGATCTTGGGACAGACAGGGTCTGTATTGCTTTTACTCTTTCTGGGTCAATTTTGACACTTGCAGCAGAAACAATGTGCCCTAAAAGCTTGCCCTCTTCTAAAGCAAATTGTGACTTCTTGGGATTCACTGATATCCCAAACCTCCTGCACTTCAGAAACACTTTCTTCAAATGTTGCAAATGATCTTGACGGCTGTTGGAGTATACTATTATATCATTCAGGTAGACAAGGACAAACTTATCCTTCTCTCCTACAAACGCTATATCCATAGCTCTCTGAAAGGTCGCCCCAGCATTCATCAGTCCAAAAGGCATCTTGGAGTACATAAAAGTGCCCCAAGGAGTGGTGAAAGCAGTCTTTTCTTGATCATCTGGATGTACAATAACTTGGCTATACCCTGAAAATCCATCCAGGAAAGACATAACTTTGGCTCCTGAGACTTTCTGTAGCAAATGCTCCATCTTTGGCAAGGGATAGTTGTCTTTCTTAAAACATTTGTTCAGGTTCCTGAAATCAACACACAGCCTGATTTCTCCACTTTTCTTCCTCGCCACTACCAAATTGGCTACCCACTTTGAATATCTCATGGGGACTATGATTTTGGTAGCCAACAACTTCTTGATTTCTTTTTCAATCAAATGGAGGAGCAAAGGATTCATGGGTCTCAGCTTCTACTTGAAAGGAATGGTGTCTTTCTCCAATGGGATCTTGTGCTAGATGATCTTTTTTTCATATGTTTTAAGGTCACTGTATTCCCAAGCAAAGACATCAGCAAATTGCTTCATTAAGGTGCAGTACTCAGAACTTTGGGCAGTAGACAAATGAGTGGACAGATTTATATACTTTGGATGATCTAGACTCCCTATGTTATGCCTATGGACTGCAGACTGATCATCTTTTTGGGCAATCTTATGAGGCACATCATTATGGTCAAACAACTTCTCTAGAGGCACTAGCCCTTTAAGTATATGATTGTTGGGCAACTGTACAATGCTGTCTTGGCCAATTCTGTTCTTTAGCTGGGGCTGGGGACATTCCTCCAAGGTTTCATTCTCTTGACCAATTTGCATTTCAGAGAATTCATCAATGACTTGCAGAAACCTATTTACTTCATCATCATCCTCAAAGACTTTCCAGTGTTGGACATTATCAGGCAAGGATGGTCTATATTTTATCTTGACTTCATAAAACAACTTAGGGGGCATGGGAGAGATGAACATGCTAGCAGACAGCAAAGGAATTAGCAAGCTGATTTTGGACTCTGGATATATGAGATACAAAACTATTGAAAGCATCTTTGAGTCTCCATACCTCATCTCGGTACGCTTTCAGCCTTGGGTGCCTTGCTTGGAATGTTTTGTTCACTTGTTGAATGATGAGATCAACATCTCCAAACACCTTGATGTCCCTGATTCCCATGTCTTTAGCTGCGTTTAAGCCCAATATCAAAGCCTCATACTCTACTATATTGTTGGTGACCTAGAAAGTCAGTTTAAAAGACAGATGTGTGTTGTCTTGTTTTGGATACACCAACACCACTCCTGCTCCTGCAGTTTCCTTTGAACATGCTCCATCAAAGAACATATCCCAAGCTTGTGTCCTTTGCTCTTTCATGGCCTGGCATACTAATTTCTTGATCTGCACCGAGGCCCTTTGGGATTCTTCAATTTGGAGAATATATGCCCCAAAATCAGTGTCCACAGCGTAAATGGGATGATTAGTGGGGTTCTTCTCATCGCAGATGATATAGGCCAGCTGGGCTTCCCTGTACAATCTTCTACTTTCTCCTCCAAAAACAGGGACAGTGGCATAAGATAAATCATTTTGCAATGTCCCACCCAACCTCTTAATCCATCCTCTGGAAAGTAGCATGCCAAGCTTAGGGGGGACATCTGCCACCACGATATCCATCATCATGCTTTTCATGAGCAGTTGAGTTAGGGTGATAGCCAAGTCTTCGATTAACCCCAAACATTTCACTTTCCTTGAATCAAAGGAGAACAAGTCATGATATGGTCTGGTAATTTCAAGGCCTAGCTCTTCCATGAGAACTTTGGGCATCAGATTATGGCTAGCACCTGTGTCCAGCAGACAGTTGTGGAGGATTTTGTCATGAATGGTCAAGGAGACATAAAATGATGGAGAATTGTCATCAGCAGGTTCGGTCATTGGGCTAATCACAACTGTAGGTTTATCATCTTGTAAATTCACATAGTCATTGGATGCTTGTGTGGCTTTTAGCTCAAGGGCATCAAGGATGGGCTTCCTAAAGACCTCACTCTTTACAAGTTCTATCAGAGGTACAGATATTTTTAACTTCTGGACTTCTGATTCAAAACTGAAAGGGGAAGGGGACTTGTCGGGGCCTCTTACCTCTTGAGCTGGTGCTTTGAGGATGATGGGATCAGCTGCTGGTATCTTCTGTTTGTTGATCTGCTTCTCTGTGGGGACAGCAGCTCTTTAGGTAGGATTCTCTTTGACATTACTCGTTCTAGACCTCAAGTTATATCTTTGCTGGTCTTCAGTCTGTAGAATAGCTTCTCCGTCCCACTCTTGACTGGTCTGGTCCCTGAGTAATGACTCTTCATAGGCAGCCAATGTCAAAAAGGTAGCACTACCCTTGTCTTCCATGTAGTGAATCTCATCTTCTTCATCAAATTGTTCCTCCTCCATGACTACGTTTTGGAAAGGAGCCTTAACCCTTTGTTCTTCAATGGCCTCTTTTCCCCTCTGAATGATCTACAATTGTTCATTTGCTCTTCTGAATGGATTAGGATTTCTAGGAGCAAATGTATTAGGAGGCCTTGCCTTCCCAGAACTCTGTTTAACCTTCAGTTTAGATATTTCAACAGCCAATGACTATTTTTAGTCATTTTGTCTATTTTAGGTTCTGAAGGTGAAGAAGAGGAGGAAGCCTCACCTCTCTGCCTCCTATCAGCATGTCCTTTGAGTTTCTCTGCAGCCATGATATTGGATTCCACCTCCAAGGCTGCATCTTGCATTTTGGCTAGAGTAGTACATCTTCTCTCTCTTAATAGCAGGAAGAAATCAAAATCAAAGGCATTGGCATAGGTGAGTTTGGCTAAGGTGGGGGTAGGCTTTACTTCAGTTGGTATCTTGCTATACATACGATTGAATCTTTTATTAAAATCAGACAACGACTCCCCATTTTCCCTTTTCAGGTTGCCAAACTCAGTATGGTAGTATAGCAGGTCTTTCTTATCTACCTAATGCTTTAAAAACACATCATCTAATGCTTCAATGTCTGCCATAGACCTAGGGGTCAGTTCTCTGAACCACTTTCTTGCCTCTCCATCAAGGCTTTGGACAAATACTCTCATCGACACATCATCTTCGCTGATGTCTAGGTTATCAGCATAGCTATAAAAAGACTCAAGGTGTTCTTCAGTTGTTACTCCCTCTATACTCATGAACTTAGGCATGTATTTCTGATATTCTCCTATAGGCATGGCATTCAAAAGAATAGGCAGGACTAGGGGTCCATACCTAGCAGCTAGGATTCTTTCCATTTTGGTAGGTGCTTGTGGGTCTGCCATGACTGGGGTAGATGGAAGGGTACTGACAGTTTGGAAGGTAGGGAGTTGAGAAATGAATGATCGGGCTGAAGGAAACTGATGTACTGGAAGGGTGGTTTCCTTTGGACTAAGATCCAAAGGGAACTTATTGGACAAGGAGCTTTATGAATCTCTGAAAATATTTCTTCACGGATAGTGCTAGGCTCTATATTTTCAACATGTGAATGCTCAGTTACAAGCCTTTCTTACAGAGATACATAAGATTGTTTAGGCTTATCTGATCCTGATGCTCCTTTTCGTGATGTCTTGCTTTGTTTGAAGATATTCTTATGGTCAGGCACTGGGTCAACTGGTGATTTCTAAGGCTTTTTCCGCATATGTCTTACAAACTGAGCCAGAACTGTGATGTGGAGTCGCCAAAAGGTTCATCCAGCAGTAGAGTCGCCAGACAGATGATTACAACCAATAATATGTCCAGGCTTTGTCTATCATCAAAGCTGGATTTGTGTCGTTCTCCCAAGGAAGCTGAGCTTCAATCTCCTCTCCTCAGTAATCGGCACCAATTATGTTAGGATTCCAAGAAACTCTCCTAGGTTATAGCTTGGAGATGCCTGGTACATATAAATTCAACTATTGTTGCAGGTTTAATGAAAGGAATGATGGTTTGGTTCAAGCCAGACAACCACTTCTACTTTGTTTCACTCCAGACATGCGTGAACACCGACAGACTACAAGGTTTTAGACCACCAATGCTCACAATTTAGATATTAGGTGAATATGGAGAATACTAACCACACCAGCAGATGCACAAGACCATGTGATGGCTGGCTGCAACTAGTAAAGAAACCTGTAAATCTAATCTAATAATGCAAAGACAGAATGATAGCTCTCCTGCATTAGATAGAAAGAAACTTGGGCAACCTATTCAATGGTGCATACAAGATTCTAACACAGAGATAAGATGACAGTTATCTAGTGCTAAACATCAAGAGATCAAGAACACAACATATTAGGTACAAGCTTGGAACAGAGGAAAATGGAAAGTGAGCAGTTAACAGCAAAAGAAGCTTGTATTAGTTGAAAATGAAGACGAGACACTGCAACTGACAAAGTGTCTACAGTCTCCAGAAGTTGAACCTTACATCAAATGCCAACCCTGATTAAATCTTTCTTCTGGGTATCTATAAGTTTACAATACTATGGCACTTGGCCATTTAAGCATGGAGAGGTGATAATTGACCACCAACCGCATTTAACTGCCTGATGGAGTCTCTGAATGGAGTCTCTGAACGAATTTGCTTGCTTCAGTGGAAGAATCTGATTTGTTCAGGTGTTGTGCTGTCCTTTTTGGCCGTTGGAGTGCTCGTACCTGTGGAGTCCATAACTGATCAATTCAGTTACAGGGTTGTGTTTGTCCTTTTCTCCCTTGGCCATGCTTTCTGTTAAATATGGTTGTTGGGGGGTCTGACAATGACTGATATTGGCATGGTTGGTCTTCTTCTTCGGGCAAACAGAATGGTTAAGGACGTGGGATGCATGGGCAAACGGACAGTCGAGATGAGAGGGAAGGTTGATCGTCAGATAGGGAAAATGAATGGTGGAGATGGTTCAACAGAGGCTATCGACTGAGGTGAGAGCAGGGTGAGTTGGGGCCGTCAAATCTTCAGCAGGCAGATCGGATGATCATCGGGCTACAAAGCTGCACGGTCGTTTAACGAGCGTGAGCGGTTTGGTTGGGCGGTAAAGGTATTTATCGCACCACTTTCGGGTGTTAAGCGGTAAAAGCCCAGGATCGCGCAATTCCATTCACCAATCGACACGTAGCAGTGGATGAGAGAGAAAAACCGCTCTCATCGCGCTAACGCTCGATCAAATTGCCGACGTGATGAAAGCGAAGACTATCAGATCTTGGCGGAGATGATCTGATGGTGGAGAGTGGCAGAGTGGGTCGCTTTATCGGATGCAACAAGAGCCGTTGGATCAGCTGGGGTGATCAACGATGGGGAAATGATGAGGGGTTTTACGAGTGCGTGAGGGCGTATGAGTAAGGTTTCATGGCAAGTTTGGGGTTTTGCGCTCGGGGCTAAGGCCAAAAGGGGCTTTGTCGGGTTTTGGAAGGCTTATTCAGGGAATGATAAGGGTTTAGAGATGAGTGAGATGAAGGAAGAAAGGAAATAGTGACCAATGTGAGCCTCCCTTTGAACATAACCAAACAGACCATGATCCTTTCTGACCTTAGAAAGTCAGCACCCCATAGCAGAGCTAATAGTTCCTTTATGTTCCGCTGCATTGATGATGATACTGTTTTTCTATATAATTGCATATGTTGTTAATGATGTTTAAACGTTGTGGGGTGAATTTAACATGTAAATAATGAAATGCAATTATCAAAGCAAAGAAAAATATAACCTTAAGGAAAATTAATATGGTATTAGAGTTGGGTTGAAGAAAAGTCATTGAGATCAACCCTGTGAAGACACCTTTGATGGAAGAAAGAGAAAATGGAGGAGACCTAAAAGAATGCTAGGGTTTGAAGGAAACCCTAGACAAATTGGTTATTAGGGTTTGATGGATATCATGAGTTTAGGGTTTGCAAGAAACCCTAGGATATTATAAAGGCTTGAGTTTTGCAGTCTTGAAACACTAGCATGATCAATGAGAAGTTGTTCTAGCACTTGTGACAAATTTAGTATAACCCTAGTTGGGCTAGTCTCAATTAGGCTTGGTTGATGATAAAGTCAATAGAAATATTGAAGGCGACATTGTTACATGGATAATGGACAATACTAACTCTTGAAGGATGGTTTAAGAGGGAGATGATCACCTCTCATTAAAGATAAGTACCCTTTAGATTAATTTTATTTCTTTCCGATAATAGACTTATTGTTTTCATTATTGCTTCTAACCTCTAGATGAGATGTGATAAGAAGATCCCTCTTGAGGATCATCTAAGTTGCAGGAAAAAAGAACTAGTGCAGGAAGTGAAGAGTTGGTGCTAGAAAAGGAAAGAAGTACCCAAAGAAAGTCTTTGAAAATTTTCAAAGTAGCATCTGGAAATTACAATATGCAAGTACTACAGCTGCCAATGATAAATAAATGTTACAAGTTGCAAAGGTATATGAATACTACAATGTGTGTATATTATATTGTTTTAATGTTATGATTTAGCTGCAAGATTGAATGGCAAGTTAAGCCCTAAGGTATGTCGAGAATATTACCATCCTAAATGACTCATGCATGCATATGAAAGTAAATTTGATTTCTAGCACATGTGATATATTGGTGCTCTTGATATTTGGCAAGTATCTTACATTTTGTAAGACATGGTGGATTTCCTGATTTTATAAAGAAGGCTAGAAACTTTAATTTTCTTATATGGTAATTTGATACTATTGCTTGTGATAAGCATGGCAACGTTGATAATAAAAGAAACAATAAGATTGATCCTCATGATCTTCTTGTTGATCTTGATATGAGTTTGATATTCAAGTAAATTTAACTATGTGACAAAAATGAATGCCTTGACCTGAAGATTAAGTAAGGAAGTGATGTTGTGATTATGATCCATGAAGTATGAAGAAGATACATTTATATGATTTTAATATTAGATGAAGATTTGATGACATGTTCATATGTGATGATGAAGTAGTTGGTGATTTGTTAGAATCATGATGCATATATGTTTGAGAAGCTGATATAGTTTGACTCCATGATCTAATAGCTTTGTTGATACATAACAGTATTATGATATACAGGTTGATGTCGTATGAATGAAGAGGCTTCCCATTTGGAGGGAGAAACTCTCTATAAAATCCAAACACCTATTATTATTTCCAAGAAGACTCTTGATTATTGAAGCAAGGTATATGGACACGAATAGATGATCCTAATGAAGTAAGAAGTTTTGGTAAATTCTGATTTGAATAGAAGGGGTTTCTCCTAGTCCAAGCCCCAATTGCTGGGAGAAAGGACTAAGGGTGCGGCTATAGGCCTCCCAACCGCACAGAAGAAGGCCTATGGGCGCAGTTGAGCTTGTAGGATACAAAAATTGAAATACTGTGCATGAAATCAGGAGCACATCAGGAGTATGAAAGATCTACAATCATGAAGTGCATGGACATAAAATGAATAGTCAGATCTACATAATGTTTGACTTGTTGCAGGGATCAGAACAAAGGTTTTTTGATAGCAAGACCTCTTTAGAAAATGTGAAGTGGCCTACCTTTTGGAATCTACTCTTACTTATGTTGCAGGGCTGGAAAATCATTGCTAATAGAATCTTGAGGAGAATTTCATAATTGACATGATTACTATCTTATGCAAAGATCTTTATGTTGCAAAGAATGTGAATGTCTTAACTCATCTTTTGCTTGCAGGGGTCTGCATATCAATATGTTATTTGTCCTGATTTGATCATTAGAGCTAGTATGTAAACAAAGGATTACTCCTCAGTATGTAGTAATTTCTATTCTAGTTATTACAGAGATTTCGCAATGAATGGATGGCAGAAACTTATACGATTTGTCCCTGGTGTATGCATTCACATTTAGTGGCAAAAATGATTCATATTATGATCATGTGGATGACTTGATGAAGTCCGACTTGATGTTGCTTGGTAAATGAAAGTTGTTAACATATCAATAGATAAGGTTGTAACCTGGTACTTGAGTGTGAACTCTACTTTGAAGAGATTGACAATGATATTTTCTATGGCTTTGATATTAATTTGGTTTGGCATTTAAGGCTTGATAAGTAGACTTGGATTGAAAAGTTTAACAGTGATGTTGGCAGAAACTTTCATGGCTTTGATATTATTTTTGACATTTAAGGCTTGATAAGCAGACTTGGTTGATTTGATTGCACAAGTATTGATTTGTTTAAAGTTGGGTATATTAGTTTGGTCATTGCTATGTCTGCAAAAACATTGTATGGTTTGAAGCAAGCTCCCCAAACCTGGTATGTCCACATTGACAAGCTACCTGGTAAAGCTTGGAATTCATGCCGATTCAAACCTCTACTTCAAAGTGGTCCAAGGTATGCCTTTGATTTTGGTTTTATTTGTTGACAATCTATTCTTGACCGGTAATGAGCCTCTAATAATCAAAGTAAGAGAGATTTGGCCTCAAAGTTCGAAATAAAGGATCTTGGCATGATACAATACTTTCTGGGATTAGAAGTTTGGAAAGGAAAGCATGACATGAATCTAGTGGAAAGATTTGGAAAGATAGAATGTAAATCCTTGGACACCCCGATGGAATTAAATTTCAAGAAATTATGTAGAAATGTTGATGGACCTGACTCGATAGACACCTCTAAGTACCGACAGTTGATTGAGGCATTAATGTTTCTTGAGAACATTCGTCTAGATATATGCTTTGTAGTACATTTTTGAAATAATTTGCATGGGATGATCAATCTTGGTCTAGGATATACTACAGGAGATGTATGATTGGATGGATGCACTGATGCCGACTAGGCTGGAAACTTATTGATAAGAAGAGCACATCTGGGTGTTTCTTTAACTTGGGATCTGCCATGATATCTTGGATGAGCAGGAAATAGAAGTCCATGATATATTGTTGCTAGCATGGCTATCTGCGAGACAATTTGGTTAAGGAATCTCTTTGGAGAGTTGTTTGAGCAGGCTTTGGATATGACAGTGATGTATTGTGACCTTAAGACTGAGATATGATTGGCAGAGAACCATGTACATAGCTAGGATGGAGATATCTTCATAGATTGAGACTGTGTTGTTGTATGAAACAAGCTTAGGCTAGTGGTTGCTACCTCCGTGAGAGGGAAGTTGAATAAGGTATCCTTTGATGACATGTATCTAACATAATATTTGATTTGATGTTCCATATGAACAAGAAAACAAAGGACCGTTACTCAAAAGAACTACATAAATCCATATGATTTAACTGTCCAGTGAGTTGTTTACGCCAGTACTGGATATGGGCATTTTGATATGTTTCACAAATAACAACATGGATTGATGGATGAGACCCTCCTAAGTAAGGGTTTGGGCTGATCGAGGACACTGAGCTAGCTTTTCCCCCTTATTTGAGCTCCCAAGGTGAGGAATTGAGTTGAAGAGCTCCTGGGATTGAGGGAACTCTCGACAATAGATGTGCATGATCTCTACTCTTGCAATAGGTCAGTTATCTCCCCTATTGTCACCCATAGGGTATGCGTGATCCTTGTCCATTTTGACAAGTTGGGTATCTCCCCCTATCTTGTTCTAGCAGAGTATACCCCAGTTGGCATCATACCCACAAGTCGAGCTTGTTGGGATTGTCCCTCCCCATCTGGCCAATGGGTCGAGGAGGCTTGGGGGTGTGTGATCTTTCCCTTTGGTAAGTTGGGTATCTCACCCAAGCTCGGATTATGATGCAGGTGTTCTACCACATGACTCTTGAGGGTCATTGTTGGGAAGATCAGTGGGCAATAGGATGAATGATATATTAAAAAATCCTATTGCTCGACATAGGGTGGAAGATGTAGGCTCCCCTATGAGATGACGTGTCCCATAGGATCTTCCCCACTATCATAGACATGAAGTGAGATTTTGGGATGCCTATAAGGGGTAGTAATCACTGCCTGTATGCCCTGCTCAAGCTCGATGGTGTGCTCAAATCCCCGGTTCGGTGGTTGTCCTGGCGGAGTCTCCCCAAATACTATGGCATACCAGTCAAGGATGGACTATATCTTTGGTTGCACTGTCTACCCTGTGGTCCCTGGCTCTAATGCACGCAGCTCCATTGCCCACTCTATGTCTCCCTTCCGAAAGACTGCCCCCATCCGATGAGCCGAAACAGTCTGAGGCAGGTATGTGCGTTGTCCTCGTATCTTCTTATGCCTCCCTGTCTTCTCATCATCCCACTCCATCTCTAGGGCCTTCCAATCTGTGGTGACCTTCCCTAGAGTGATAAGCCACTGAACACCCAGTACTATGTTGGTGTCCGGATTATTGACCACAAAGAAGTGGTCAGTCAGTGTGTAGGTGCTCATTGTCACTGATAACTCTAGGACATAACGAGCACACACCATGGCCTGATCTCCTGGGACCAGAACTGAAAATCCATCGAAGCTCTCTGTCGATATACCTCTCCGCTCAACCATCTGTGCATCGATGAAGTTGTGGGTGGCCCCACTGTCAACCAAAACCGATACTCGCTGGCCACGTATTGTCCCCCGTACGCGCAATGTCAAATACTTGGGAACTCCTCGCAATGCTACAAGGGCCCCTCCTATAGGTGCAAAAGCTGCACCACCTACTGTTGGTGGTGGAGTTGGCAAAGGACGTTGTACTGCATGACTATCTCATGCCTCCATATCATCCTCCACATCTTCTTCCTCGCTGTTCTCGGAGAAGACCTCAATAAAGTGTGCCTTGCCAGCAGCACACCTGTGTCCTGGTGCCCACGGCTCCTAACAAGTAAAACACAATCGTTTCTTCTTCAACTCCCTCCTGGCATCATCATCAATCTGTGCTCGTCCTGGATTCCCCTTTGGAGGTGGAATCCTCACATCCTTCCCCTTAGGCTGAAAAGCCTATCTCTGGAGGTAAGGTGTCCGGGTCCTGGGTAAGGCATCCTGTAAGTCCCGAGTCCTGCTAATAGCATCCTGGAGTGTGGCTGGTCTAGTGGATCTGACTAGACCCCGAAGTGACTCTGCTAACCCCTCCACAAACATGTAGATCCTCCGTGCCATGGATAGATTTGGCACCATCACTGAAACCCTCAAGAAATCTGCGATGTAGGTCTCAGGGCTCGCGGTCTGTTTGAGCCTCGTCAGCTCAACAAAATGTTGTTCCGGATCCCTCCGGTCAAACCTCTCCATCATTCTCTTGGTGAACTCGACATATGTTGTCACTGTGGAATGTCCGAGTGTAACCATCCCATGGAACCACCAATCCTGGGCCTCACCATCCAAATGTAATGTCGCCACCTTGATGGCCTCTACCTCTGACATTTGGTTAAGCTAGAAATAGATGTCCAGCTTCTCCACCCAAGACCTTCCCGAACTATTTGATGAACTGTCAAATGTAGGCAAGTAAAATCTACTAGCTGTGCGGTGGGTGTCTCCATCATGATAATGTCGGTGTCCTCTATGATGATCATGGGGTCTACTATCCTGCTGGAGCTGAACAAAGTCTCTGAATGAGAGAGCGTCCCTGAACTCCTACCCATAGGCCTGGTAATGTGTGAAATAGTCGCCCATGTGACCGGGCTCTGCCTCTTGTTGGACTCCAGCCCCCATGTCTGCTCCTAGGAAAGTGGGCATGGTAGAGCGTGTAGGGGCATGTGAGGCCATCTGCTGAGTAGTGTCGCGCTAAGTGGCACCCTGCTCTGGAAAATGGTGGGATGTACCCGATCCCTCACCAACCTGGAAAACCCGTGGATTCTCGCGCTGTCTAGCCTCTACTGCCGTGAATCTTTGCCCCATCACCTTAATCTGCCTCGACAGGTCCTACATTGATTTGAGGAGCATCTCCGCAAATCTCTTCCCATCCTCATCTGCCATCGAATCCTCTTGCTCTTCGTCCACCACAAGTTCCTTCTGTTCTGCGTCCACCACAGGCTCCTCCTGTTCTGCGTCCACCACGGGAACACAGCCACTCTCCCTGTAGGTGTTCTCCAACCTACGTCCAGTGTCTCTGTATCTCCTACCTCTATAACAGATGTAGGGTTTCTTCCCCCGGTGTCATAGATTGCTAGCTCCACAAGCTAAGCCAGATCTATGCTCTGATACCACTGTAATATCCCATTTCAGAGATATACCCCAAACCCCAATAAACTCCAACCAAATACATACAAATGATATAATAACCGGGAAGCTCAAAGTGATGGAAATAATAATGGCGCAACATATAATAATATAAACATGAAATATAAGCAGATACTCAAGAAATGCAGAGAGAAATGCTAAGCCATTTTATTATACTGAGTAATGGAATGAATACAGGAGGTGATAAGAAAGATGGCACCTCGACTTGCACAAGGCAAGTGAAGAAATACACTCAGAATAGTAAAGGAATGGCCTCTCTCTGAACTACGTCCAAGTTGCTAGAGAACTGTCGTGCTGCTACTGCTAGTGGAAACCAAATGAAGATTTGGGGCTGTTTTCCTCCTCAAAAAATGCTGAAACTCTGGAATCGGACTCTACTCAAGAAACCCAAAAAAACCCAGAAAGCGTTTTTGAAATGGTCGACCCCCGAAAATTGCCCCCTTGAGGACCCATGCAATCCCTAAAGGCTCTGCACTGCCACTGAATAAAATCCACCAAAACTCTCCTTGAAACTCCGCCAAAATCCTCCAATATGCAAGGGCTGATCCCTTGCTCAATCTCCCAGCTCAAATCCTCCACAAACACCCAATCCAGAACTAGCTCCAAAAGAACTATGTCCTTCTCTCTCAAGACTACATAGTCCTCCAATGCTCAGCTCCTCCTCAATGCCAAAGATCAATACTACTGCAAAAAGACTGTTGAAACTACCTTGCCCAAGTAGGCACTCGAAGTCCCCCGGGGCTAAGGGTGAGATTTCTGAACGGAGACACTCAGTGCACTGAATAGTGCTGCAGATAGGCTAAATAGCCAGCGTGCTCCAAGTCGAAGGGACTAGCTCAAATGCTCATAATCGAATGACAAAATGAGGAGGCTCCTCTTTCCTTTATAGCGTTGGCCTCTCTCATCCCCAAGGCTCACCTCCTCCAACGTAGCTCCTTCTCTTGCCACGTGTTCCTCTCCATCTGCGCAACCCCTCCAAGTGTCTGCGTGGGCCCCCCCTCTACATGGTTCTTTGGCCCCCCCTCTACATGGTTCTTCAGCCCCCCTTGTTTCCCCTTTAAGTTACAACGTTGTGCTACTAGGGAGAGACTTTATTCTAAAAGTGAGTTATGTCTCCCCTTTCCTCACCTTTTTATTTATAAATAACTATAAAAAGTAAAATTCAGCAAAATTGTATATTCCAATTAGTCATGGCTAATTTGGAATATCATAAAGAAATATTCTAGCACACACACATAAAAATTTGACATAGTTATGTTTGGACAAATGTCCCCAGAAAAGCCCAACTTGGGAAAACCGGTGCAGCAGTTGAAGGTTTTATAGTATTATGCAATGGTGAAATCTGAGTACAATCTATGGATGCCCAACTGACAATCCAAGCAGAGAAAAAATACTGGCAAAAATATTGTGAGGAATTTTCCTCACCCCCACAGGAAATCCTGGCTCAATCAAGCCAATCGAACAGACTTCCCAATTGCCTCTGCATGGGCCTTACATCAACCTCTGCACAAACTTGAAATACGCTGGCTAGGAACTGCCTCTGATTTGCTTCTGACTGATTGTCGCTAGTATGGAGTCCTCTGGGTTGGATCTCCGGAAACTCTTCCACCACTAGCACCTGAAACGACCCTTCCTCCAACTAAATTGAAATACCCTCTAGAGACTTTTGTGCAACTCTTGCGTCAGCCTCACTATGGCTCTTTCTGCCTCTCGTCAATGTACTTTACTAAATCTGAAGAACTTCCTCCGACCTCACTGTCTTTACCCCTCACTATTTCAACTTGCTTCTCTAGCTTCCCAACAACTGTTGTTGCTCTCTAGAAATCGAACTGCCAAGGAAATCGAACCCCACAAGTGTGTTTTCCATCTACCCATCGACCTCTTCTTATAATCCTTTGTTGGAGCACCAACGACCAAGATTAAAACTTAATCAAGGGCCAAGATCATATTGAAGTCGATCTGTGTGAGTTTCTATATTATTCACACCTTATCTTAATTAATTTTGATTAATTAACCCCTTTCCCTAAGTTTAGACTTAGGAAATAATTAAAAATGGGCTAATAATCGAATTAAGACACTTCTAGGTGGAATTCCATAAACGATTTCTAGGTTATGGAGATCTCATGCATTTTAGTCTTTCCATAAAGTTTTGAAACTAGAACATTTTCGATGCTACAGAAACTAGCATTGGTGTCGAGATACTTGTAATGAGACATATGTTGCAGTCGGTGATTTTCTCCCTAGTTGAGAGGGAGTGTTAATTTGGTAGCTCAGGACAAATTCCCTCCATTGCACAATCTTTCTCATCTAGGGAGACCCCTTCTAGCCCTTGGAAGAATTTAATTTGGTTAAACAATAAATATATTTTTAATATGGAAACCCACATGTGCACAAAAGGACGGGCCGAGCCAAAAGAGAAATTCGACAATTTGGATGGCTATAAATATAAGTCAAGTGACCCTCATTTGGATACAATCATCAAGCATTCTTCTTTTCTCTTCTTTGGTTTTGATTGACACGGGTTTGAAATTGGTTCGCAGGGAATTCATTCATATAGCTCTGAAATTATAGGGTTCAAAGCTTGCACGTGTGATTAGGGTTTTTGGCTCACATCTGCAAGGTTGCCACAGGAAAATTTCGGCTGCATCTGTATGCACACAAGCCTATGCGTGCCGCCATAAAACTTTAGCCGCACGCATATCTTTCTCTCCTTGCGACTGGGACCTAGGGTTGTATAAACAACTCAAAATTTGTAGTTGTTAATGAATTTAGATTGAAAACAATTGACACAAATTTCTTCTATTCAATCTACAGAAGGGAAAACATACAATAGAAACACATTCAATCATTCAATCACAATGAACATAGTTTTTACTAGAGAACCCAACTGGGAAAAACACCTCCTCTGTTTGTATTAAATCAGATGAGAACAATGATCTATTACAATGACAACTTCAATCCTTAAAGCTCAACCTGCACTGCAATATTGATCTCCTCCTCCTGAGTCTGCTTTGCCCAATACTTAAGCAAAATAGGCCTCTTACTAACTCCTATTTCCTTGCGCAATTCTTGCTCCTATTTACTTGCGTAAATACCAAGAGATTTAGCTCACTTGCTCAATGCAAACTCTATACACTCACTAGTATACAATAATGATGACAATTATACCTTTTTCCTCCACTCCACTAAGCAATTCGAATTACATGCATGATTAGGGATACTTTTAGTAAATTGACTAGTTAATTGAGAGATCAGTGAGTTAACAATAGTTACAACTGCTCAACTAAACTCATACTGACTCTATTCTATACTAGAACTCAGATAACTGAGTTTCATTAAATATAACGCCACTAGATAGCTAGATCTTAGCAATCAACTCATGCACAACTCTACTTCTTTCCCACAAACTTGAATTGGCTGAATTAAATGAGTGATTTGGCCATGTTAATCCTGTTATCTGCAACTCAAGTCATCTTGCTAAAATGGAAATTCAAATTTCTCCATTTGACTAAGGCAAAAGTCAAATGAAGCATTTTCTTGCTGCAATTTAACAAGGGTTTCAATTGACAATTGACCACGAATGTTGACAATTGACCACAGGCTTCTGAATCATGGTTTTTGACTAGTATTATTATTGGGTTCATCTCTAGGATATGATTTGGCTAATTTTGGGAGATAATCTTGTGAATGAAGAAATGGATTATTGTACTCTCTCTTTGCTGAACATTTTATGATAATCTAATAAGAAGAAGAATATGAAATGGTTTTCCCCCTTGTAGGATTTTGCCCTGGTCTCCGACCAATCCTAGTGTCTCTATGTGTGAATGCTTTTCTTCTATTGTTCCTTTATGTTCCACTACATTGATGATGATATTGTTCTTTCTATATAATTGCATATGTTGCTAATGATGTTTAAATGTTGTAGGGTGAATTCAACATGCAAATAATGAAATGCAATTATCAAAGCAAAGAACAACATATCCCTAAGGAAAATTAACAATCCAGAGTCTTTGGACTATGTCACTTCCCTTGTTTAGAAGCACTTGACTCCTTTAGTTGGGGATTTTATGATTTTGCATGTGCCTATACCTCTATCACAAGCAAGTATATATATCCGATAGAAATTGTATTGGGGCATCTCTTGTTGTCACCATTCTTTTCAGCAAGCTTTCTAACTCTACAGTCCAATCAGCCTAGACACCCAATTGCTAACTGAGGATGAGATATCTTTCAACTACTTATAGTCTAAGACTCAAAAACTCAAAAGCATCAAAGCACCCCAAGATTGAATGTTTTCAAAATTTCCACCCCAAGTTCTTGAAAACTATAGTCTTTCAATTTTAGCTTCAGCCTTGTTGCTGCAAAATCTCACAGGCCTTGGAGGGGGGAACCCTACAAGGTATAATTTGGACCTATTAGCAACAATGGGGTGGTGGCCCGCTATCACCACAGCAAAAACCCTCTGCTCTTTACAAGCTTTCACTAACGGGACGAGTCCCGGTAAGAAAGAGATCTCTTATAATAGGTACTATAAGGTTAAGGTGTTAAATGATCTCGCTAGGTCTTCTATAAAGGCACAATTTTGGTACCAGGTTTCACAAGTAAGCAATTCACTTTCCAAGAAGTCTCCTAGAAATGGAGGCATAAGACCTAGGGTTTGATTGATTTGACAAGAATTAGAGTAATTCAAGGTCAAGATGAGGAGAAAAGGTTTTTTACAATGTATATTAGTTGAGCCAAAGCTCATGAAACCTTCAAGAAAGTCCTTAAGTTGAGGGAAGAAAACTAGGATTTCCTCTTAGGGCAAACACCTAGGGCACGAGAGTTTATGGATGAAATTGGAGTGGATGCCCATCAAATTGATAGGCTTTGTGGCAAACCCTACTTACTTGATGTTTAGGCTCTCCAACCACCAAAATACTTCTTCCCTAAAATTTCGCCCTTGCCCTAGTTCTCTACCCTAGCCTTGTAAGGACCGAAATTAAGAGGGAGAAAGATGGATAAAATATGAGATTGATCACCAACAAATTGGACTAGTGCCTTTTACTTTGGGCATATGGAGTCAAGGATGATTTAGGTTAGCTAAACTTGTTTTCAAGGAGGCTGAATTTTGATGTCCTAGCAAGCAAATTTCAAGCAATTACCCACGCAATGAAAAATGGATTTTTATGGGAGAGCTACAATGAGGTCACCTCACCACTAGGACTATTCAACACATGTTATACGTGAGTAATGTATGCAATATTAATCTAGATAGTAATTCAATTAATTTTCAACAAATTAGGGCACAATTTACCATGACCTAGAATCAATAATTCCTTACATTAGACAGGAAAATATATTCAACAATAGAGAGAACTTACAAGACAACATGCAAGAATTTCTTCCAATATCCAAAGAATATCTCCAAGAAATATGCAAGAATAAGCTCCAAATGTCAAAATGCATTCAAGATCCAATATAGTCCACAAAAGAGCAACTGCAAGTTCTTCTATGAGACTGAAACTCCAAGTGTGATGATGATGAGAGATTAAATGAGGTCTCTCCAATATATATGTGTTCTAACATAACCTATTTATCCTACAAGACCCTCTAATAATAAAATAATGTGCAAGTAATGGCCTAGGTCTCAAGCCAACCTAGTAGCTTTCCCAAAATTAGGTTTTTCTCCACAAATGCTATCTAAAAGACTGACTTAATGCATGCATGGGCTTCTCATAGGCTAGTGTTGAGGGATTTTGTGCCATGACAAGTGTAGAAGGCCTCTAAAATCAAAATATAGGGATTGTGTTGAGAAATCTGTTAGGACGACATTAGGGTTTTTCATTAATTGATTTCTCTTAACTTCGAAAATTTCTTGTGATTTCTTATTAGTTCTTCTTCATGAATATTATGTTCCCAAACAAAAAGATCACAGACAAAAGAGGGAGAGACTAGAGATAGGCTCCAAGTTAGGGAAAAACCCCTCCAAGGGGAAAACCCAAAAGGACTTCTCTTCTTATAGAAACAATTTCAATGGAGACTTCCAAGACCCAAGACCCAAGAACAAAACTTCCACCAAGCACCAAGCCAGCCACCCAAAAATTCCTTCTTCAATGCAAGACAAGATCTTCAAGAATAGTGAGACATCATCATCTTGAAAATAAGACTCTTCTAGTCTTTTGTCCCTGCTACAACAGAATGTTTTTTCTTTTGTGATTTTAGACCTATAGTAACCCTAGAAACCCTAGGGCACTTGCACATGCGAGTTATAAACACAAATTTCAGATCTTCAAAATTTTATGAGGGTTCTTCCCTACTTCACTAGTCTTCTCCTTCTCTTCTAGGCTTCTTACATATTTCTCTCACTGTAGATCGAATCCCAAGTGTGTTTTCAAATGGAGGTTGAACTTCCTCTTATTAATAGCTTTTCCAATGGCTCAAATAGGCCTCTTTAGGCTAACTCATGCAAGGCTGGTCGACTTGGTCTTGGGAGTTCATTAGACTCTTTTAATTTACAAGATAATTTTCTTCTTTTGACACAAATATCTAAATGGGACTCTTGCAATTTTGACAATGACTCTTTCAACTCATGGAAGCCCTAGAAGCATTCAATGGATGCTTGATTTAATGATAAATAACTTGAGCATGAAACCCATGCTTTAAGTAACTCTTACAAAACTATTTTTCCTTTTTTCTTTGTTTTGATAAGTACAATAATAATTACATCAAATCATGAGCTAAATACAATTATAGAGACAGATACTAGTTATATTCTTCAACAGATTGGCCCTTGTATCTCGGTGCAAATCATCTCGTGGCCCCCATTGTCACTCAAATTGTATAGGCAGGACGCAACAACGATCAGGTCGGGGGTTCTCACTCTGATCCTCAACCTCTTCATTCTAGTTGTCTCCCTACATCAGGCTATGGGGGATAGTTCCTATGAAATGTGAAGATGAAAGACACGTCTAGGAGACACAACTGAATGGCCTAGAAACTTGGTTAACTCAGCAAGTTCAATGATTAGATTACATTATCATCGAAGATCAGTGCCTTAAATGGAGTCAAATACTTGCTTTATGCAAATTATCAACCAAGCCACCAGATGAGCAGTTGTTGCCTTAGGATGCTTAAATATCCTAGATGCAAATCTTAAAATCTAAGTGAGATGCAGAATCTTGGTTTCTTTTAAATTATATGCCTACTTAGGTAAATCCTTCCTCTCAACTATTTTGAAGCTAGTCCCTAGAGTAGGTTGTGAGAGAGAAACACAGGGGAAGATAACTGAGGCTATATTAACGATACCTCCCTTGGGGTTATAACCACCCAATGCCTCCAGCGCTATAGATATTGTGGCTCTGACGACTACAAGGTCGCCGTGTTAATCACTAAAGAGGGTCTAAGGTTCACAAGCTAGGTGAGAAAGGGGGTCCTATCTCTCTATCAACCAAGCTTATGCTTGGAGGTTAATTAATTAGTGCAAAACTAGTATAAAATGCAAGTGCACAATATGAGGTATTATTCTTAAGGTGAGGTTGTTAATGTTCTTAAGTAATCAATGATATCTTGATTTAGAACAATGAAGTACTTAACAATAAATAATGACAATATTCACAAGAGAAAGTGCTCAAAATGCTGCCAAGATTACCAATAGACAATTGCTTATGAAGTAGACAATTGAATTGACAAGATCAATGTTTGTTTCAACAATTAGATAAGGATCTTGATGGACAATTAGCAAATCTTCAAAATTATAACAATTGAACACCAATATGGCAATTAGATACACAAGAGAGACATTGAATTCCTTATGGACACAATTTGATTTACTTCAAAATTCCTCTTATCACAATTATGATTATATTTGATTTAAATGCTTTAAGAGTGACTTAGGTTAACAAGATTGTAAATAAGAAATATTTATTTCCACAATCAATGAAGAGCAATGAGAAACTAGAGCATTAATCCACAATGTATATTTTAGAGAAATTAGCCAATCTCATCAAACAACTATTAATTCGATTAGAGCACTTGTGTTTGTTAATGCAATTAGAAATATGATTATGCAAAAGTGCAGAAATGCAATGAAATGCAAGATGGGGCAGCCAAGAGAACAATGATTGCAGCAGTAAGAAAAGGCATCAAATTCCACTAGAAAACAATTATTCAGGATACACAAGATGCAAGGGACAATATCCAAGTGAAATTGAGGACTATAAATCACTTTTAACACCACTGTAATATTTATATCAGACCTTATGCAGTATATATCGGACCTCAAATTATTATGACAATCCTCAAGAAATGATAAGTAATACAAGCCTAAGCAATGTCAATGATAAAATATGCTTGCAAATTGAATATTATGCCAACGTTATGTGATTTTATCACTTTTGTAGGTGTTTTTATATGGCTGTAGCAAACATATCAAATTTGGAAATTAACCCACAATTCACAAAAATTCATTTATATGCATCCAGTTTGACTTCAAAATGATTCTTATTGCCTTAAGTGATTTATTAGTGAATTTAGGCTTATCTTAGATGTGTTTAGGCCCTGAATACACTATTGTCACAAAAAACTTCAGAATTATAAGTGAAGACAGAGATGGCAAAGAGGGATTAGAGCGAAAACCAAGAGGCCTAAGGGCCTTATAGGTGCCTAGAATTTCTTCTAATGCATGTGAGCACCTGCAACCACAAATGTTAGCTCTAAAATCGCTGCAAAACAAATTGTCAGAGATGAAACGCTAATGCAACATAATCAGTGATTGAAAAATGGCCAAATGAGGGTTAGAACGATAGGCTAGGGCTAGAAGAGGGCTAAGAGGCCAAGGAAGGACTGAATGAGGGGAAGGAAGGCCTTGGAAGGCCACAACCAAGGGAAATAAGTCCCAAGGGATGACATCAAGCCCCAAAGGACTAATGCAGAGCAAGAGAAAGCCCTAAAAGGATTAGCAACTAAGGGAAAGACCCTTTAGGGCCTGCAGCAAGGGGTTAAAGAAGGCTGAGAGGGCCAAAGGCCCTCTAGGGGCCACGACAAGGGTAGAGGAGGAGAGTCGAGGGAAAAACAAGGCAGTGCAAGGCTGTGGCTAGGCCAATGAAGGAGGTTGAGGACTAGAAAAACCCTTTAGGTGTTATGGCTAGGGTAGAGGAGGAGGATGGCTAGGCTTAAGGGCCTAAAATTAAAGTTTGACACCCCTGTAGTTGCACAAAAATGCCAATGATCACTCCAAAATGTTGGATGACTTCCCTTCTTTGTTATTTTTTGTAGCATCGGAGGTGTTCTAGTCTAGAAACTTTGCGGAGAGACTAAAACAAAGGAGTTCTCCATAACCCATAAATCATTTATGGAAATTCCACCTAGAAGTGTCTCAATTAGATTATTAGTCTATTTTTAAATATTTCCAAAGTCTAAACTTAGGAAAAGGGGTTAATTAATCAGTGTTAATTGAGAAAAGTGTGAATCATCTAGAAACTCACAAGAATCGATCTAGAAATGATTTCAACCATTGATTATGTTTTAAACTTCGCCGTTGGAGTCCCAACTGGAGATTATAAGAGGAGGTCGATAGGTAGATGGAGAACACACACTTGAGATCGATTTTCTTGAGCAATTCGATTTTCCAGAGAGAAAAAGCAATTGTTGAAATTGTTCGAGCTAGAGAAGGGATGCAGAGACAGAGAGGGGCAAGGACAATGAGTTTGAAGGAAGTCTTCTAGATCCAAAGAGTCAATTGCAAGAGGGATAAGTTTCCTCAGTGAGGCTACGCAGTGTTGGCGCGAAAGCCTCAGAGGCAGAGTTCGATTTAGCCAGATAGAGGGTCAATTCAGTTGCTAGAGGCTGGGTCAATTTCCGGAAGGGGCCAGCAAGTCATTCTCAGAGGTTGGATTGGGCAGATGACTTGATCAATTACCGTTCCAGGCAGAGCATACAAATGTCTGCATAGATTTGACGCAGAGGTTGATGTAGGGGTTTCATGGAGCCCATTTTGTGTCAATTTTGGAGTTGGATCAATATCAAGTGAGACAAAATTTGTCTCTAATTTTTGTGGCCAATTCTCCTGTAGTGGATTGCCAATTTGGGCACCAGTTGTACTCAAAATTTTTCATTGCTTCTTAATAATTAAAAACCTCAATTGTTGCACCAATTTTCCCAAGTTGGGTTTTTCCAGGGACATTTGTCCAAATATAATTGTGTCAAATTTATTGTGTGTGTGCCAGTTTTTTCTCAGTGTCCATCGCTTTTATTTTTTGTAGTACTTTTGTGAATTTTGCAATGTGATTATTTTGTTGTTGTTGTAGCAATAAATTGTTAAATTAATTTACAGTTAGAAGAAATAATTTTAGTTCCTGCAATAGGTTTTAATTAATGAAATTTTCACATTCTTCAGCTAGACGTTGAGATTTTGGAAGGTAGAGAGGCTAAATCTTACCCTCAAGGGCCTAAATCAACCTTTGGATGAGTAACCCAAAAAATTGTGATGCTTCCAAACCTTGAGCTATCACCTGAACAAATGAATAAAATAATTTCAAACCCAAAATATATATACAAAATTATAAAACCCCAAATACCCAATCGCTGCAAAATAACAAGGGTTAGAAAAAATAATTTGCAAATATTTACAATATTTGCAAATTAAATTTACAAATATTTACAATATTTACAAATTAAGTTTACGAGCTCTCATTGGCAAATTAATTCTTTTTAGCCCAAGATCAAAAAATATTTTTTAAATAAATGACAATGGATGAATAATTTCGAAAGATAGATGGGCCAAAACCCTTTTGCAAAATCAATTACCACAATGAAATCTTGGAGTCTGTTACCCACCACCTATGGGCAATGTATATATAAGAAAAAATTTCTCCTAGATGGTCCTCAGCCAGTAGCCCCTTGCAACCCCCAGATAACTCAATGTGCCATTTTCTCCGCCACCTGAACCAGCCATATAATCACTCGCATATCTGTTATGAAATTATGTTTGAAGGTGGGCCTTCCGACCCCAAATGTATGACTTTTCATTGGTTTGGTTGAGTAATTTTGTTTGCTTTTCATGGGCACTTTTGGGCATGGATTGGTGGGGGGATTCAGTGGAAAGAGTGGGTTAGGCCTGTATTCTTGTCTCCACTGTTTGATTCTATGGTTACCCTTATATCCCAGTCTCGTGGGATCTCCTTTACTGGCCATTGACTTTAGGGTTGGCACTACATGGGAAATCTCGGTTTTAGTTGCATGGTCCCACTTCCCAACGCCATATACATCCACCCCTTTCCACTCATTTTAAACCCATTAATTATTTTTCCCATCCAGGTCCACATAGGATTAGCCTCCCCCTCCCCTTTGTGAAAATTTCTAAACCAGAATCCCTACTACAGCAACTGATGATATTACTCCTATTTCTTAAATTACTTTAAACAAATTACTTGCAGTTTCCTATGGCAAATATTGTTATACATACACTGCAACCTTCACTTAGTTAAATAGTAAACGAAAACAAGAGACTGGGCAAGAAATAAAATACAACACAATGGACACCATTATTTTTAGACAAATGTCCCCGAAAAAACCCAATGTAGGAAAATCGATGCAGCAGCTCTGAGGGTTTATTATTATTAAGCAGTAGCAAATTTTGAATACCTCTCGGGTTATTCAGTTACAGAGAGAAATATTGGCAAAACAATTTGTGAGATTACCTCACAAAATCACTAAGAAAATCCCTGTTGATCCAAATACTGGATGAAATGCCTCTGGCAGGCCCTATGCTGCCTTTGCGCAGTCCTCACGCAGTCCCTGCGTCAACCTCTCTAGGCACTGTGTCAGCGAGTCTGCTAATCGATTTGCTACTCGGAGTCTTTGCTCTCAGTCTCCCAGTCTCACACCCCAGCTCCCAACTGAAACTGACTCTCCCTAGCAAAATCGCGGACTCTCTCTCACCCTCTGTGTGGCTCTTTTTGGCCCAGCATCAGCCTCTGCATCTGGGCTACTGGATCACGCTTTGCCTCTCTCGAGTCTCTACTGATGATTCTCCGGCTGAGAAAATCTCTCTCCCGATGTTATCCCTGCCCCTCAACTACAACAAATCTGCTCGATCAGAACTTCCTCCTAAGAACTTATCACTTCAAAAATTCGATCTCTTGATCTCTCGGTGTCTTTTCCAAATCACACTGAAGCTCCCCTAAATAATCTTCTCGTTGACATTCAACGGCCTAGATTAAAAGCTAATCAATGACTAAGATCATTTTAGCTTGATCCTTGTCTTCTTCTAGAAGTTACACCCACAATTAGATTAATACCCATTAATATTTTTAATTTCTTAAGTTTAGACTTAGGGTTCCATTAAAAAATATTAATTATTTTAATAAAATTGTTTATGGGTGGAATTTCCCAAAACACTTTCTGAGTTCTTTGGAATACATGTGCCCAAGCCTCCCTGCAAAGTTTTAGGCTTAGAGCACATCCAATGCTACCCCAAATCAACACTCCCTCTTAGCGAGGAATGTGCTCTAGCAATATACGCTGCTGCATACTGCTCTGACAATGAAGCATCGTCTTTTGCATTGTTGATGTCTGACATGTTGTCCAGCAACTACTACGTTGTTGCTATAACTGTACTGCTGCTAACATTGCCACTGTCAACATTGCATCCGTACTACAACTCCCTTTCAAGTGCTACATCTGTGTTGCTGCTAGCACTGCCACTGCCAACTGCCACTACACTGCAAGCTATTGTTGCTAGCATTGCCACTGCCAACTGCCACTGCACTGCAAGCTATTGTTGTTAGCATTGCCATTGCCAACTGCCACTGCACTACAAGCTATTATTGCTACTCTATCAGCAACGGAAAAAACATCCAAAATTACTCAACTTACTGTGTTCAGTATGATACCACGTCAATGTTGGAGCCTCACTGTTGCTATTCTCTGCACTCATCCTCTAAATCTACTGCGCTGTTGCTGACCTTTGCTCTGTGCCATCTGCACTGCTGCCAACTCTGCTCTCGTTGTTCAATCTCTAGCGCTCCTAGCCACAGCAACTGTCTCCCCGACACTCCTCTGCACCAATTGACACTAGTCCATCTTGCTACTACTGATCTGTGCTCCGTAACAAGGTATTGATTCGAGAGGTGGACTCTTCCAGGATCTTGCCCATCTGTAGCTCTTTCAAACTACAGTTCTAAATCATCCCACCTCCCTCTTGGAGGTATCTTGGCTGTCATGGAAAAATCCTCCTCTTTGATCTTTGCGGGTGCAGCCTTCGGATCATGTTTCTCATCCTTGTTCTTCTTCTTGAGAGGACACTGTGTAGTGTAGTGACCCATCTCACCACACCTGAAGCACTTGATCTTCGAGACGTCCTTCTTACATCTTCGTTGCTCCTGTTGTCCCTTCAATCCAAGGGTTGTATTATCCTTCCTCCTTGGGCTTTGACCCACTGCTATTGCTGCTTCCGTCAAGTTTGACCTTAAATAAGTCTCTCTTCAGCTCCTCTTGTTTTAGAGTTGCCCACATCTCATCCCAATTCATTAATGTTGATCTGCCTAGGATACTCTGGACAAAGACTTGCCACTCATCTAAGACAAAATTGAGGGCCATTCTAACCAACTTTGAATCCTAAGATGTATGCCTTGCAGTAGACAACTCATCATGGGTTTCTTTTAGCTTCGCGAGGAATGGACCCACACGCTCTCCCTTCTGGATTTGAGCAGATCTCAGCTTCTACTCCAAGTACATCTTTCACTGCTCGGAAGATCCCTGATATAATGTGGCGAAGGCATCCCACATCTCCTTAGTAGTTCCTCTGCTAGCAACGTGACACACCACGTGATCCTTGACTCCATCCAAGATCATCCTCTTGGCCTTCGCCATCTCTGATCTGTACTTCTTCAATGGATCTGCATCTGTAGGGACAACCACCATGCTGTCGACATATGTCTTGAGGGCATGCTTATCTAGAAGGAATGACATCCTTGCCTTCCAAATGACATAGTTGGATGCTTCGTCCAACCTATCCTGATCCCTCAAGCCACTGGGTTCCATTTCGGCCAAAAATAGAAAGTCGAACGACCTCCTCTCTCCTTTGTGTTGGTGTTGGGCTAGCCTACGCACTCCCTACTGGAGCTAGTAAAACTGCTACTCTTTGCTCCTACTCAGCTCTAGAGAACTCAAATTCCTGAGGCTTCAACGCTGCTCCCTCTGCCCCAACAAAAATTTAATTTGGAAGCTCTTCTCTTCGTCGACTCTCTTGGAGAGAGACTGCCTCGAAATTTCAACCCTCTGGCTAAGAACTATGCAATCCCTCTAGGGCTTCGAACTGTTGCCTCCTACAGCTTTTCGATTTTCGTCTTCTGCTCAGCGTTGAATCTACCTGCTCTACTCTTCTTGCTTCACCTACAGCTCTGATACCATATGAAAATTCCTAAACTGGAATCTCTACTGCAGCAACTGATGATATTACTCCTAATTGTTAAATTCCTATAAACAAATTACTTGCAGTTTCCAACAGAAAATCGTAATACATAAACTGCAGCCTTCACTTAATTTAATATTATATGGAAACAAGAGAGTGAGCAAGAAAGAAAATACAACACAATGGACACCGTTAATTTTGGACAAATGTTCCTAGAAAAACCCAATGCGGGAAAACTGGTGCAACAACTCTAAGGGTTTATTATGATTAAGCAGTAGAAAATTTTGAATACATCTCTGAATCCCTCTTAGGTTATTCAGTTACAGAGAGAAATGCTGGAAAAATGATTTGTGAGATTACCTCACACAATCACTGAGAAAATCCCAGTTGATCTGAATACTAGATGAAGTGCCTTTGTCGGGCCCTACATTGCCTCTGCGCAGTCCTCACGCAGTCACTGTGTCAACCTCTCTAAGCACTGCATTAGCTAGTCTGTTGATCGATTTGCTGCCCGGAATCTCTGCTCTCAGCCTCCCGGTCTCACACCCCGGCTCCCGGCTTCTGAAACTGACTCTCCCCTCTTTGCCTCTCTCGAGTCTTTGTTGATGATTCTTCGGCTAAGAAAATCTCTCTCTCTAGATGTTATCCCTGCCCCTCAACTGCAAGAAATCTACTAGATCAGAACTTCCTCCTAAGAACTTCTCAGTTAATAGATTTGATCTTTTGATCTCTCGGTGTATTTTCCAAATGACCCTCAAGCTCCCTTAAATAATCTTCTCATTGTGTTCAACTACCCAAATTAAAAGCTAATCAATGGCTAAGATCATTTTAACTTGATTCTTTTCTTCTTCTAGACGTTACACCCACAATTAGATTAATACCCATTAATATTTTTAATTTCCTAAGTTTAGACTTAGGGTCCCATTAAAAAATATTAATTATTTTAATAAAATTGTTTCTGGGTGGAATTTCCCAAAATGATTTCTGGGTTATTTTGAATACATGTGCCCAAGCCTTCCTGCAAAATTTTAGGCCTAGAGCAGATCCAATGCTACCCCAAATCGACAACCTTGTCCACCCCTTGGGTTGGGCCTTGAACGATGCCTCGGAGGTTGATGCAGCTAAAAAGAAAATAAAAAAGCATAACTTGGCCACTCTCAACAGGAAAGGTACCAAAAAATGCAAAAGATGGTCGAAACACACAAATTTAGCACCTGGAAAAAAGCCAAACATGAGCTCTACCCCTTATCATGGCCATCACCCTAGTTCCTATGGGTCCTAGACGAGCACCCTTCATCGTTAAGGAACCCATGACCATCCCAACCCCTGGTGGGCGATGAACTGCCCCACCTTAAGGGGGTATCCACTGCTACATATTACACATCATGCTCTCATGCCCTAGACACTCGAGCAATTATAGAAAAAAATCAATCAAAGGAAAAAGACATATGAAGAAGGGTGGAAAAACAAAGGTTGGGGTAACTCGTGTACCACGCTTTGTTCCCTCCTACACTCATATACCCAAGTGTGGACATCCCCTATTATAGCTACCCTTGCACCTTGACGTGTGGATTAGATGATTCCCTTGATCCCCACTCCATTCCATTATTATATCATTTGCCACCTACCACTTGAGGGATGTACCATGGTCATCTCACCCCCTTTAGAGGTTGAAACCACCTAATAGGGTCCTTGGTTAACCCCTCTATTGAGTTTGGAGACACTTGTACATGCCAAAGTCCACTATGGAAGGGCATGCCACCATGAAGTGCGCCATTGATCCCATAACTTGTAAGCTTTATGACTTGATTATTTTAATGTCTTGTTGTATTGGAGGGCAAGGGGATGCACTAGTTCTTTTGCAAGATTTCAGATGGGTCTTTATTTGGTGCTTAGTCTCCCTATAAAGGGTCCTAGCCTTCCAGAGGGCCACATTGGTGTGAAAAAATCTGAATCTAACAAACCAGAAATCCTACTGCAGTACACTGATTTGCATTACCTACTTGTGTTCTTCATTTTAACAAGTTATTTTCAGAAATATTAATGCAAATACACTGCAGCCTACACCACTATATAGATCAAGTACTGAAAAATAAATGAGACAACCACACAAAGGACACTTGTTTTTGGACTAAACGTCCCCGAAAAAACCCAATGCGGGAAAACCGGTGCAACAGATATGAGGGTTTTATTATTAAGTAGATTTTTAAATACAACTAGGGTGCCAAATCTAGATCACCCAACAGACAATAAACTCGACAAAAGTGCCTCTATTTGGAGACAGATATTTTGGCGAATCCAGTAACTGGATGAACAAACCCCACAGGTGACTGCGCTGCCCCTAGTGTTGTGCAGCGATGGTTGCTCCCAACTCTACACTGGAACTACGTCACCTCCTCTAGGAGCTACATCACCCTCCCAGTGAGCCTTCTCGGCTCAAAAATCGATTTGCTAAACTAATGCCTGATCTACCTCATAGAAACCCCACCGTTGCCTCTAAGTGATTGCATTAGCCCTCTAGCCTCTGTGTCACCCTTTCTGGAGCTGCATTGTCTCTCCCTCGTACTACGCTACCTCTCTGTTATGTATTCTTAGCCTTGGATGGAAGTCCCTTTGTCGAACTGCCCCTCTCTGCACTAGAAGCTCACTCCGAAATTCTCGACAAACCACGCCCCAGAATTTCGATCTAGCTCAAGTGCTGCTCCCACTGTGTATTCTCCAACTGACCCCAAGCCTACCTTTATACTTTCCCTATTGAGAAATCAACAGCTATTATCTAATCTCTAATCAATGGCTAAGATTAAATTAGACTTGATCCTCATCTCTTAGAAGCTTCTCGCCCGTATTTTCATTAATACCCATTAATATTTTAATTTTCCTAAGTTTAGACTTAGGAACCCCATTAAAAATATTAATAATTTTAATAAAATACAATTCAAGTGGAATTTCACCAAACGATTTCTGGGTCTTGGAGATTTCGTGTGTTCTAGACTCTCCACAAAATTTTGGAGATAGAGCACATCCAATGCTACCCAAAAATCAACAGTCCCTCATAGTGAGGAATGTGCTCTAGCAATACTTCCCATAGAAGTATCACACTGATGTACAACATCGGTCCTCTGTTTTGCTGATGCTCGGCCTGCTGCCCTTCATCCACTGCGTTACAGCAATCTGTACTGCTACCCATGACACTGCTACTGTCACTGTTGCATCTATACTGCAGCTCCCTCTCAATATGCTACATCATGTTGCCCATAGCACTGCCACTGCTAACTATTGCACTGCAACTCAATTGCTGAGATGTAAGCAACTAAAAAGCCACCCAAAAGCTGACATGTTGGTCAGTCTAGATGCCCCTTGATGCTGAAGCTACCTCTGTTGCTAATCTGTGCTGACCCTCTGATGCTACTGCACTGCTGTTGTATCTTCTTTGTGCCTTCCGCACTGTTGCAACACACCACTGCGGTGCTTCAGAATTTGGCACTCTTTCTTTGCCACTGTTGCTCCATCATCCCTTGCACCAACTGACTCCTGTCATTCTGCTACTATCATTAAGGGCTCCCGTAGCTGTATGTGATCCAAGAGTTTAGGCACCTCAAGGATCCTACTCGTCTATGTAGTCCTCTCGACTATAGCTCAATATCGCCCCACCTCTTCTCTAGAGGTGCATGAGCACTCATGGCACAATCATCATCGTCCTCTTTGTCATCTTGCGTTGGAGCAGCTTTTGAGTCAGACTTCTCTTCTTTTCCCTTCTTCTTCTAAGGGCACTGCGTGGCGAAATGACACATTTCTCCATATCTGAAGCATCTGACTTTGGATATGTCCTTCTTTCATTTCTGTTGCCCTTGCTGTCCCACTGATGCGAGAGCCGCATCCTCCTCTTCCTCCTTGATTCTGACCCCTTTGTTGTTGCTTCCCACCCTGGTCAATCACCTGATTTCTTCCTATCAAAGAGCTGCCCACATCTCCTCCCAATTGGGAAGAGAAGCCTTGTCGAAGATTCTTTGGACGAAGGATTCCCAGTCTTCAGTGACTGCATTTAGGGCAGTCCTGACCATAAATTCAGCATCTGGTGTAGACCCTACGGAAGTTAGCTGGTCACGGATCCTTTGCAACCTAAGAAGGAAGGTATCGATTTCTTCTCCCTTCGACATCTGAAACTGTCTCAGCTGACTCTCAAGCAACATCTTCCGCTGAACGGAAGTTCCCTCGTACAATGTGGTCAAGGCCTCCCATATTTCCCTTGTTGTGTCTTTCTCAACAGTATGTGGGATCACATGATCCTTGACCCCGTCCAAGGTCATGCACTTTGCTTTCGCGTGATCCTCCTTGTACTTCTTGAGAGGATCAACATCAACCAGGACAACAACCGTCCTTAAGGATCCTGGCCTTCCAAATGATGAAGTTGGATGCCCCTCCAACCTGTCCTGATCCCTCAGTCCATTAACAACCATCTCTACACAAATGAATGTCAAACTAGTTCTCTTCTTCCTCTTTCGTTGTTGCCCCAGCAAAACTCGGATCTAGATTTCTTTGGTGCTAGAAATCCTCTAAGGAACAAGGTCCCTTTGAATTTCGATTTCCTTCACAGAAATCCTTCTGCCAACCATTGTCGAACCACCCCTCTGATCTCTCTTTGTTGTTGCTCAACACTGGATCTAGATTTCTTGCCAAGAAATCTTCTGAGGCACTGATTCCCTCTACTTTGCTTCTACCCCACTAGGTACTGTTTTGCACCAACAAAATCAACACCCCACCAGCACCTCAAGATGAAATCTACACTGCACCTCTAGCCACGGCAACCGGAAAAAAATGAGACTCAACAATCTCCATGCTAGCCCAGTAACCACTATGATGCCCTCTGCAGCTACAACGTCACCCAATCAAGCTGATGCAGGTTCTACATGAGCCTCTCTTGGTGACTGTGTCACCCCTCTTCTACTCTCTTGGCCTAAAACTGCACTCTCTCAAGACAATTGTCTTCACACACAGATTTTCCTCTATCCTTTCATTGATGACTTCAGTCCTCCTTGATCTACAATCGCTCTGATACCATGTGAAAATTTTTAATCTAACAATCCAGAAATCCTATTGGACTAAATTAATTTGCATTACCTACTTGTGTTCTTCATTTTAACATGTTATTTTCAGAAATATTCAGAAAATATTAATGCAAATACACTGTAGCCTACACCACTATACAGATCAAGTACTGAAAAATAAATGAGACAACCACACAAAGGACACACTTATTTTTGGACTAAATGTCCCCAGAATAACCCAATGCGGGAAAACTGGTGCAGCAGATATGAGAGTTTTATTATTAAGCAGATTTATGAATACAACTAGGGTGCCAAATCCGGATCATCCAACAGAGAACAAACCCGACAAAAGTACCTCTATCCAGAGAGATATTTTGGCGAATCCAACAACTAGATGAACAAACCCCACTGGTGACTGTGTTGTCCCAAGTGTTGTGCAGCGATGGCTGCTCCCAACTCTGGGTTGGAATTGCGTCACCTCCTCTAGGAGCTACATCACCCTAGTTGTATTCATAAATTTTCTTAATAATAAAATCCCAGTGCTGCCTCTAAGTGACTGCCTCAGACCTCCAGCCTCTGCGTCACCCTTTCTGGAGCTGTGTTGTCTCTCCCTGGTGCTGCGCTGCCTCTCTACTATGTATTCTCGGCCTTGGACGGATGTCCCTCTGCTAAACTACCCCTCTGCACTAGAAGCTCACTTCAAAATTCTCAGCGAACCACGCTCCATAATTTCAATCTAGCTCAAGTGCTGCTCTCACTGTGTGTATTCTCCAACTGACCCCAAGTCTTCCTTTATACTTTTCTTGTTGAGAAACCAATGACCGTGATATAATCTCTAATCAACAACTAAGATTAAATTAGACTTGATCCTCGTCTCTTAGAAGCTTCTCACCCATATTTTCATTAATACCCATTAATATTTTAATTTTCCTAAAATTAGACTTAAGAACCCCAGTGAAAATATTAATTATTTTAATAAAATACAAGCCGGGTGGAATTTCACCAAACAATTTCTAGGCCTTGGAGACTTCATGTGTTCTAGCCTCTCCACAAAATTTCGGAGCTAGAGCACATATGATGCTGCCCAAAAATCAACAATTGGCAGTTGTAGGGTGAGCATTGAGAGCCATGGGCCTCCACCATAGCAGATATTACTTCATGGATCCCCAACAACACTCATCGATTGCTCATGTTCCACCACTGGGATGAGGATGAGGCACTTAGTCCACCATGCCTAGTCAGCTCCACTGTTGCACCATGCACTTGACAAATGTTCTAGGGTCCACAGGATGTCTCCCATTGCAGAGAGGGATTATGTCATTACTCCAACCCTTACAGATAGTCTACAAGCATATTTGATCCATTTGGAAACCCATGAGGACGTCATTGTGCTCCCACACCCACTTGGGAGCACCACAAGTTCTTGTTTGGAAAACAAGGGGCCAACCCCTTGTCCTTTATGTTTGGAGCTCATTTCTACATCATGGCACCCCTTGGAGTTAATTAGGCCTCCTCAAAAGCCCAACGACTCACTTTGTTGATCATTCGACCCTCTTGAGAGACTTATTGTTGAAAATAGCAACAATAAATGCTAAAAATAGCATTCAGTATATTCCAATTTTAGTTTGTCCTTGAATTAGAATTGTGAATTAAAATTCGAATTTAGTCTCACTAGCTGCTTGAAAAATAATTAATTAATTCATTATGGATTTATTAGTTGGAGAAATTCAAACTAGAAGTCTTTGTGAAGTCATGCAACAGTTATTCCTTTGATTGAGGAGATTATCCCTTAATTAAGGAGATAAGGATGAGTTGTAATTAGTTAGCTTAGTTAACTGAGTTAAGTCCAGTTAAACTAGTTCCAAACAGTTTGAGGAACTAATTGTGAGTTCAGTCAGTTAATGCATGTATGCATGCAACTAGTGTACTCCAGATAACTTAAGATTCTCTCATAAATAACTCATGCATGTCAGTTCAGACAAAGACCCAGTTGAGATTAAAGACAGGGACAGTGTACTATCAGTTGGAGGAATTTTCCTACAAGGGAAACTCATCCATGCAGAAGGAACAAGGTTCCTTGAGGATTGCGCAGTTCTGATAATGTGTCAGAGCAGGGTGTGAGATCAGTGTGAGTGATCAGTGTTACACTTGGTAACAGTAGGATCACCCAGAGAAATTGCGCAAGGAAATAGGAGGCTTGGAGGGCAGAGGAGAAGGTTTGTGAGAAGCCTTGTTTGCCTGTGAGCATCCAGGAGGATTGTACTAAGCGCTGGCTAGTTGTGAGAGCTAAAGCTTTGTGTAATCTTGATGTATTTCCACCTTGTATGATAATACAGATAGTGGGGTTTTTAGCTGAGACTTTCCCCTGAGTATTTTCTGTGTTTCATGTGTATTGATTCTTCTTCTTTGTTATATGTGTTTTGTTTGATCTTACTCAAATCGATTAAGCTTCCACAAGTTTGATTGTAGAAGTAGATTAAGTATTTTGCTTTAGCATACTACATTATCAGGTTAATCTACAGTGAGAATTTCTACATGGTATCAAAGCTAGCTGATCCATAGATAAATTTATACACTTACCTTTACATTATTGAGCTATTTGGTGGGTTTGTCACCAAAAGTATTGTTATTGTGCACATTATTTTATTTTAGGGGTTCAATTAGGCCAATTTAGCGAAATCAAATTCATTAAAGAGTGTATAAATACAATTGAGATGATTAATTTTGATCATCATCACTTGGATTCAGTTATTTGCTCTTGTGAGATTTTCTCTATCCCTTTTGGAAGATGAGTTTAGATGTTGTGGAAGACTTTTGATGTTTGGATATCTCTCTCTTCTCTTAAAGCTTCATTATTGGCATAATTTGCTGATTAGATATACTCTTTTGTACAAGTGCTCTTTTCATGCTTATTCTTGTTATTTACTTTGTCACATGAATGTTGCTGGGATTTTCGCTATACAAGCCTGAAATTTACTACTTTTCTATACGAATTAGTGAAAATTATGATCTTTTATAATGTTGCATCATGTCATGGGCCGTGTGTGAATGGGTGAATGTTCCTAGAGATAATTTGTAATAAATACATCTCGATAAGTCATCAATTCTTGCAAATCGAGGTATAAAGTCCTTGAAGCAATTGTTGTCATGCCCTAATGCCATGCGAAGTTGTTTTAAAGCCTCGTTGATTGGGTGAACTCTTTCCAAACCATAAATTCTCCTTAACTCCATCTCTCTGAAAGGACAAGGTGCTAATCCTCCATAGGTGATCACTTTCAACGCTTATTCTTTTCACCTCCATCTTTTTCTAGGCCACCTAGGGCATTAATTATCTCAAAATCTATCCATCCAAACACTTCGATTTTTGGTCCAAAACTACGTGATATTTTCTCTAGAGACCCTCCAAATTTGAAGCAAATCCAACAATGGGATCTTGAGATATAGCCAATCCTAGCTTAAGGACCATTTTTTGCCCTAGTTTTCCCTTGGCTAGTGTCCTCATTAGGATCATTGAATTCAAACCTCAAATAAAATCTGTCTTTTGATCCTCTTCTCCTCCCTAATTAGGTCAAGTCTCTCATTGAGTGATCAACTCCATACCCTTGACCTAATTTTGGGTCTACTTGGTCCTGTGTGGTCCTGCTTCTTATCAAAGCTAATTCTTCAAAGACCATTTAGAAACCAAGTCTCCACAAGGATTTTCAGGGCTAGGAATCTCCCTTGCAAGTCATACCTTCAAACCGTAGCCCCTAAAATCTTCCTAGCCCCTTTCACCTTGCTTCCCAAGCAAGCAAGCCACATATTTGAGCTTCTCTTGTGAATAGGCTTTTGGGATCACCTTTTATCCTATCATTGATATATTCATTGTAGTGATCCTTATTATATCGGGTCTCCTCCCATCGATGAAAGTCCATAAAGAGTAGGGAGCCTTAGCTGAGGTGACAGTGGGCTATCGCTCTATTGTTGCCCCTAGACCTAGTGATTGTTTTATAGGATCCACTCCTTGTTGATTTGCGGCAGCATCGGATGTGCTCTAGCCACGAAATTTGGTGGAGAGGTTGGGGCACATGAGATCTCCAATACCCATAAAGGGTTTGGGCAGATTCTAAACAGATCAGGAGATATTAAAATAATTAATATTTTTAATGGAGTCCCTAAGTCTAAACTTAGGGAAAATAAAATATTAATGTGTATTAATATGAATCTGTGTTAGAGTGATCCAAAAGACATGGATCAAGCCAAATCTAATCTTAGCCTTTGATTAGGGACTTAATCTCGGCCGTTGAGATGTCAACAGGAAAAGTATAAGAGGAGGCTTGAGGGTCACTTGGAGATTGCACCAGATGATTAGTGATTCTATTCTCTAGAGTGGGGTTTGCTAAGAGAGATAGAATCAGTGATCGGGAGAGTAGCTGAGGGGCATTGAGTACAGAGAGACAGAGAAGCAGAGATAGTGCCGAGATAGCAACAGAGCAGCCAGAGAGAGACGCAGAAGCAGCGAGTGCTGACGCAAGGCCACGTAGAGGCAGCGAAGTGCTGTGCAAAGCACCAGAGGGGCCAGCGTAGCTAACGCAGAGGCTTAGAGAGCTGAAGCAGGGCCTCCTGGGGCTGACGCAGGCCAAGATAGCCTGACACAGGGCCAATGCTGGGCTAAGAGAGGCTGACACAGTCCAGAATGGGCAGACATTGGGGTTTCAGGGGCAAATTGGTGCTGAGTAGCTACTGGAAGGATTATCCAGGGTTTCAGTTAGTAGATTTGTCTGAAACAGACAAGTATTACTGCTAATGAAATTCTCTGTTGGGTAGGCTAATTTCGGCAACCAGATTGTACTCTGATATTGCTTAATAAGAAAACCCTCAAATAGTTGCACCAGTTTTCCCGCATTGAGTTTTTCTGGGGACATTGGTCCAAAAATAATGGTGTCATGTGGTGTGTTTGTTCTTGTTTCTTTTAGTTGTTGATCTGTAATATGTTGAGCATGCACTGGTGTTTATTTTCAGTATTTACTTTGTAAATAACTTTTTAAGGAAAAATAACAAGTAGGTAGGAATAAATCAAATAAAGTGCATGAAGGGTTTTTAAGCTAAGTAAACTTATAAACTTCAACACTCCTGGGACGCTTGCTAGTTTGAGCAGTAACAGAGCCCAAACAAGGTCAGCTCTTCCCCACAATCTATGAACTTGAAGTCCAAGGGTTAGCGTACCTATAAATCTCTATAATTTTCTCAAGATAAAATTGTTAGATCATATGGTGAATCAGATCACCTAAGATAACTTTTACCAATAGAATTTTCTTATCACCGAGAATTGGAATAACAATTTATAAACAAATTATTTAGCACAATCTAGGATACCACATAGCTAACACACTACAAATCAGTAGAAGAAGAACACCATGAACTGAAACCCCAAATTCTTTCTATCATGATAAAAAATGTTCCCAACAGAGCAGCATCTCAATACCAACGTTAATTTTTTTTCTGATCCATAGATCATCATATCTTCTAATAGAAGCTCAATAGCTTCTTTATATAGAGAAACCCCTCCAAGTAGAAAATAATGGATAGTTGGTTTGATCTTTGTCAAAATAATCTCGACCGTTGAAAATAACTTGATCATCTTTTAATCTCCATCATCGAATTTTTTATTTTGAGGAAAAAATTCGAATTTTTCTTAAAAACCACTTTTAATTAATCCAAAAAAATAATATTTTGGATTAATTTCCTCAAAAAATTGCACTTTGACTTAATCACCAAGGTCCAAGGGCTCAAATTTTCTTAAAATATCCATTTTTCCCTCGGTGGAAGACCTCCAAAAATTGACTTCCTTTTGAGTCACGAATTATTTATTATTTTCCACTTGGAGAGAAATTAATTTCTCTATAATTATTTGACTCTAAATTAATTAATTTTTTAGCTTGGGATTTTTAATTTAGTTTAGCCAGAAAAATTAATTAATTGACTCTAGAGGGGATTTAATAGATTTTCCACCCTCACAATATTTTAACCCTGGTGTCTCATTGCGAGGG
>APFE031289407.1:0-23090 GCA_000404065.3 Pinus taeda
ATAATTAAGTTTTAAAAGATTAACTATATATAAACACGCAAATTTATAATCACACAGTTCTTTTAATGAAAAAAAAACAAAAAATTCATATATATATAAATAGCTAACAATTGCGTTACTGGAGGTGGATTTCCTTCTGTGGAGAAGCTGAATGGAGAAACACATGTTGTTCGTCAGTGGGAAAAGGGTTATGAAGGGAAGCACGTGGCAGTATTTCTCAGAATTATAAAGAAATTTGGAAACGGTAGGACGAGGGTAGTTCTTTGCTTCTGCCTGTAGACTTGTTAGTTTCTGAGAGAAAATTACTAAAAGTTATTCAAACTCATTTCTTCACGAGATCGGTTTGCACTAATGTCATCACTTTAAAAGAATATATGTGATTATTTTTATTAGTTTCTTGAAAAGAAGAACATGTGGTTATACACACATAAATAACAGTTATATTGCTAAGCTCTTGGAAATGTGTGAGATGCACAAAACTATAGACATCATGTTAATTTCTCTTAGAAAGAATATGTGTTTATTTTGCTACCATCTTGAAAAGAGAAAATTGTGTTTGCATGCATGAAATAGTGATGGCTATGCACTTGATTCTTTTAGCATGCAAAATTTGGTCACCTTCCTTTGGAAAGAAAGATCTATTTTTCATGTTAGAACAATAACTATCACATTAGTTTCTTTTAGAAAGAACAAGTAGTTGAATGTAAGAAATAATAACTATTATATTAATTTTATTTTGGAATAGAGCATGTGTTTTTCATATACATTAGCTATTGTGAATAGCTCTCCTTTGGAAAACATGATGTTGGAAAGAACATAGAGTTGCATGCACAATAATAACATCTATTAAGTTATTTTTCTTTTGGAAAAGAATACATAATCGCATATATAAAGGAATAGCTGAGGGGCTAGATGCTTTTGAATAAAGTTTATATAGTTACATGCACAAAGATCAAAGTTAAGATGTTAGTATCCTTTAAAGGAATATGGACAATTGTAGTGGTTTGCCTTTGCAAAATAATGTGTGTTTGTGTGAGGGGAATAATAGTTAATTTGGCATTTATCTATAGACATGCTTGATTTCCTTCACATTCATGCTGACACTAGGTCAATGTTCTTCATTCTCTTTCTTCACTCCTCAATGAGTGGTCATGTGTTCAAATTGGTTGTTTTCATTTCGAATTCGAGCCTCCAAGATCACGATTTTGCAAGTATTTCATATCCCTATCCTATACTAGTTAGTGGCTACTAGTATCTTGGGAATTTCTCAGTTTGGTTACAGTCTGTGGTTTTCTCCTGTCATATGTTGAGGCTATCATAAAATTGGGTGTTTTACCCTCATCTTTGTTATAAAATCTTATATTTCTATCCTTGGACGAATTGGGGCTTCTTTATTTTGTTTGGGGTCATTCATTATCCTCGTTCTATTGTTATTCTCGTGTCTTAGTCTTTGTGAATATCACTTTCTGTGGGTGCTTTACAAAATTGTCTGGTGTATATCACTATGGTGTCTAGTGTGGGCAATTTTATAGCCCTCTCTCACTATGAACCTTGGGTTTGGTGGTTGGGGGATGATTGCATTCTATTCTATTTGGGCCCTCATAGGTTTGTTGTGAGTCATTTTGTGTGTTCTGCAGGTAGTGGCTATTTCTTTAGTTTCGCCCTTGTTCTCTTTCTCTAGTCACTATGCTTCCACAGCAACACATGGCTAGTCATAGAGGTGGAGCTATTTCTTCCAAGGTTTATCACGACCAATTGTTTGCATGGGAATCAATTGCCTCATATTTTGATTATGTTCCTCTTGAAGTCCATTGGGAAATTAGATAGTTCAAGTCAAAAGAGTTTGGAGTCTGTCCCTACCTTTTTGATTTGGATGTGGGAGGTGATGGTCTCCATTGGCTATTAGACCTAGGTAATTTCAATAAAAGCATATTGCACTTCTTGCATTCTCTCTCTATTCATTAGTTAATGGATACCCTACTTCGTATGACTTCATGGGATAAGCAAGTTGATAAACCTTTTTGCTTGTCAAGAGGATATAAAGTGTTTGCTCAAGAATAAATGTTTTTGTCTGGATGACATTGATTCATGTTTACACCATGTGGCAAGCTACGTTGTGTCAGACTCCGAGTCCTGAGAGCTTACTAGTCCTATGACTCCTCAGAGCTTGCTGGTCAAGAGGATATAAAGTGATTACTCAAGAATAAATGTTTTTGTCTAGATGACATTGATTCGTGTTTACACCGTGTGGAAAGAGACGTTATGTCAAACTCCGACTCCTAAGAGTGAATCCTTTTGGTTCTCCTTTTGCCAACACTGCTGACTTCACAATTATTTCCTCTAATTGAAAAGGGTTTCAAATTTATAGTTTAAATGCCATTATGCTTCATGGTTTTCAGTCTTCAATTGTGTTTGGGGTCTTCTCTGTGGTGATACATGGCAGTGTTTCAAATGCGTAACCATTTTTGGGATTTTCATATGTTTTGGTTCCTAAAATTGTCGTACAACACTCAGGTTGTTACTTGGTTATGGAAAATCGCTCTTTTGAATGGGATGGCCCTGGGCATCACCCCACCTCTTGTTCAAACCTCTCAGTGTGGGGTCATTTCTTTTGGTACCTAACAGGATTTTGCTAGGATATGTTTCGTGGTATATTTTGGTCACCCAAGCTCCTGTTTGGCTCGATGGTCATCCATGGATCCTGTTTAGCTCCACCTTATCATTGGTATATAGAGGGTGATAGATGAATGTGTTTTGCAAGGATGACACAATATCACTATGGGTTTTGGCATGGCAAGGGATCTTTTTATGCAGGTTTGTCACAATGATCTCCTTGGCCTTGGCTCATTTTTTGGCATGGTGATGTTGGAAATCATGGTATTTTTTATCTATATTTTTAATCGTCGAATATACTGAGTGTTGGATTATATTATCTGACATGGCTTAGTTCTGTTTACATAACTGGTTTTTACTCTCATAGTTTTGTAGCCTTAGTATGATATGGATGGCAATGATGATCATGATTATAGTAATGGTATGGACATTGCCAGTTTTGGCCCCTTTCACTATATATAAACCCTTTTGATTAATGAAATCCTCTCCATTAGCTAAAAAAAAAAAAAATTAGAGAATGTGGTCCTCAATTAATGAGAACCAATAAGATTATCACGACTTTCTCCAGAATAGTGTTTTGTTTTAATTTTGTAATTTTTTTTTTAAATTCTATATCATATTACTTTATTATTCAAATTAATTAATTTTATTAACCAAATTAAATAACTCCAGATCTACCGATCAAATCTCAAATCTCTCTCTTGAGGTGGGAACCTTTTTTACAGTGAAAATAGATATTTCATACATCTTGACTCTTGGTAGATCCGCAGTTAAGAAAGATGTAAACCAGTTCATAAAATTGAACATATAATATTTTTAACTTGCATAAAACACAAAATATTTTTTTTAATCTTATTTTATCTAGTAAAAAACAATTTATATATATATATAACATATATATATATATATTATATATATCTTATATTTTAATATATATATATATATATATATATATTAGAATCCCTCTTAAAAGCTTGCTAGGCATAAGCATCACAGAGGGAGCAAAGGCTTGCCTCTAATGGATAAAGGTAATGTGGTCTGGTGGCATTCTGCTTCAACTATTTTGTTGGTTAAAAACCTCAGAAGCACTCCACCTCAAGCTTTGGAATCTAGCTCAGGGGTGACATTTGCAAGTAAGAACTAGCTATAAATTCTCTATGGTTGGGTGGAGAGTTAGAGCCCGACTCTCAATTGCCATAATTTTATACTTGATAATTATAACCTTATGTCTATGCTTGTGATTACTATATTATATATGTTGTTTGTATCAAGATAATGTCATGCTAATGTCAAGGAGTGTTGGATTCTTGCACACGTCAGTTATAAATATGCTGCATGTGTAACCACCCCTCCCATACTTACCCACTTTCATCGGCCTATCAGGGTAAACATGATCCGAGGGTTACTATGATTTGATTCAACCTTCTAGATCAACTTAAGGAATTGAAATTGACAAAAACAAAACCTTACTAAATTCCCTTAGGTACTGCAAGAACCCCAAGGGCTAAACCACCCTTCTAGGTGCCCAAACCTTGAGTCAAGCCTCTTTTTCAATGTAATGGACTCCCAAATGCTGGCACAACACTGAAAAAATTTGATTGTAACCCTCTATTTGCATGCATACGCTTGCAAGGGAGAGACTGTAGTCTTTTTCACTCAGTTCTATGCCTGCAACCACGAGATCTGAGGAACCTTTTTAGGGCTAGTCTCCAAACCATTTTCCATAACTTAATGGAACTTTCCAGAACAATGAATGACACAAAGAGAAAGCCTTCCATACAAAATTTAGACAAGAACTTGACCTAGCCAGGCCTAACAGTGACAGACATTCCATCAAACACATCATGAACATGTAATCTACAGGTCATAATGCACAACACTAGACAACTTGAATGAGTTAACTAAGTTGAAATAGTTGTTATCACTCAGTTAGATTAATTAATTCGAGTTGGGGTCATGAAGTTGAGTTGTGTATAGTGATTCATAAATTTTAGGAGCATAGGTTGAATTAATTTTAGTTGTAACAATTTAATTCAGTTAAATTGAGTTAAGGTTAGTTAAACTAGTTCCAACTGTTGAAAGAATTGGTGGGAGGTACAGTAGTGGGGTGTAACCAGTTAACTGATACATTAGCCTAAATTAGCTCATGCATGCATGAAATTTTAGTTAGCCAGTTGAGATTGGAGTTCAAGGGCAGTGTACTATAAATTGTAGAATTTTCAAAGTTGTACAGGGGGTGCTTACAGTCAAAGGAAGGCCTCAAGGAATTACGTAATATAATTTAACCAAATTTAAATCATTTTACATTTAACTCTTGAGAAAGACCGATTTATATTCATAAGAAACTAAGATGTCAGAGGCACTAACCTTCTTTGCAACCCAAAGGTTGTCTCTAGGAGCTACAACATCTTTTGGCACACTTGTCGGGGAACAAATCAAAATATATTTCCCTGGGTGTAAATTTATGCATTCCTTTGTATAGTGAGGAAAAAACGTGTGGGTTGATATTTCTCACCTAACAGAGTCCTTAGAGTATAACTGTAGCATTTAGAAGGCCTCATACTTGTTCAAATACTTCTCCGTAGAAAAATCCTCTAGTCTTTGACATAAAAAGAATTATCTCCAAGAGAATATGGAGAGAAAGAACTGATGAGCCCCAGAAAAGGGTAATTATATGGGCTCATTTTACCTCTTAATTCGACTTAATCCACCATTCTCATTAGTTTATTGAATGTTTTTTATTATATTTATGCTAATAGAGTGAACTAGGTCAATCATTATGCCAAAAAGTCTAATGTGTGCTTTATGCAGATTTTTGGTCAATTTTGAGGCAAAATCAAAGGTTTAATGAGCACTTGGCAGCCAAATTCATGGAGGAACAAAGGAGAGGATTTGTAGGAAGGTGTCCCCTTTATTTATGAACCCTTACCTCAAATTCTCCACCAGCAGCTTAGAGTTCAAGGGCCACCACATCAATGATCACAAGGGCAGCCGAGCAGGGCTAGTGAAGCTGCTGTTAACTGCAAGTTTTGGCAGCCGAGTTTCCAAAGTTTAGGAGGACTGTTGGGGTCCACAATTTGTATAAATAAGAAGGCTTAGGGCCTCAATTTTGTTAGTTAGATTTTAGTCATTTTTTTTAGTCTATTTTCACACTCTAGTGCAGCCCTATATCAGCACATTTTCGAGTTTTTTCTTGTAGACAGTTTTGGGATGTAACTATTATTTTTTGATCAATAAAGATGAATCCGGCTTTGCACCAGCTTTGATATTTCTTAGGAGGTTGTAGCTCTTGGGGTTGGGCCCAACCCAAGTGCCAGTACCTCCTTTGTGTACTTTTATCTGTCTTTGCTGCATTCATAGAATAATTTCTGCTATTTTGGTTAAAATCTTGTTTTGTTGCTTAGGTTGTTTTTGATAATTAAAGTAGCTTTTCATACTTCAGGTTAATTTGACAGTTTGGTAAAGGAAAGGATCTGCAAAAAGGCCATCAAGCAATCCTTGATCCCATCTCTCCCTCCTTGGGACCATGAGCTGAGACCAAGGCATACTTGCTGCCACAAAAACATTGTTTTTGCCACTTCATGCAATTGCTAGTGTTAGATTTTAGTTAGAAAAGTTGATACCAGTTGTACTTGCATGTTTAAGATCTATTCTTGCTTATTTTCCATAGTTATCTTGCATGATTTCCTATGTATAACCTTCTGTTCATCATGTTTATGGTTTTTAGGTCAAATTAGGTCAAAATAGCTAGATCTTTGGTTTTCCTAGTCTTTGTCCAATCAGTTTTGGAAAATAGTGTGCAGAACACCTGTAATACCTCCCTACCTATCCTTCCTACATCGTACAACCTTCTTCAACCCATAACCCAAGATTCCTACCCTTCATTTGCCACACTTTTCCCAATTTGCCCTAATTCCTACAGTCTTATGCATCATCGCTCCTTCCATCCTTGAATGAATCCAACCACCTTAATCACTCCTTAGCCTCATTTACCAAGTCCTAGGCCCCTTCACATCCTCATCCATCCTCCATTTCCACTTTCCCACCGTTTTTCCTCCATCTACCCTCCAAAATCCTCTTTCGGATCTTCTTGTAGAATATCCTGTAGAACCCCTGCAGACTTCTTGTAGAAGTTCACGTGAGCGATTTTTCGAGATTTGATCATTGTGAAACTCTCTGGAAGGGTCCTAGGGACCCCTTAGGCCCTCTTCTCACCTTCCCAACCTCCTGCAAGCACCTACCCCATTTCCTTTCGTCAATCAACCTCTGTAGAGTCAAAAATAGTTAAAGCATATGCATAATGATTCTGCAAAATTACTCAAAAATGCAAAAAGATGTTTTTTTTTTCAGATTTTACTGTAGAAGTAGCTTAGTCACATGCATTTTACCTTTCTAAAAGTCAATGGCATCCATTTCCACCGCTTTCATCTCTTTTCTTGCACCAGTAGGGCTAGTCGGTAAAAACTAGGGTTTGCATTTCTTTTCAGCTTTCAGCTTCTTTCTGCAAGTAGACTAGCCTCTTTTGAGTTAGCTTTCATCCATCACAGTTAAAAGCTTCTTCTAGATCTCATAGAAGTTGGCTTAAGCTCCTAGCGGACTTGTGCCAGCTGATTAAGTGACAGCCTGCGGCAAGAGCTAGTACTTGTGCATATAGCACCGTCTCTTCCAAGTTTGTTATGAACAACCGGGTTGATAAAAGTAAAGAAGGGAGTCCCAGGAGTTACAACATCATTGCTGCAATACTGGAGCCCACCAAGAACCCAAAGAAATCCAAATCCTGTCATATTTTTCCCAAAGACCTCAACTTATAGCTCTCAAAAAACTGAGATAAACTCCCCTGACACGTCATTTAGAGAGTTGGTCTTCTGAGAAGAGCATTTCCCCCATTTGATTTTTATTTTCTAGAAACAAAGACTAAAGAATTTTCTATCAATTCTAATACTTTTACATTTCATACTTTGTGATAAGTCGAAGAAGTTAAATATATTCTCATTACTATTCCATATCAAACCCCCACAATTATTTCACATTAAATCTTATCTAGTGTTGTTCATCCAACCCCTCACCCAAGCCCTACAACAAATCTTTTTCAGCTTCCCTTACAAAATATGGTTCTCCCTAGCTTTTTACTCAATAGATATTCTCCTATGAATCTAAAACATCCTAAGAATGCAATGCCCCAAGAATATGCCAAACTCCTGCCTAGATTCACTTGGGAGGATGATGTTACATCCCAAAATCATATTGAGGACTTTTGTGCATTTACAGAAAACATGAATGTAGAACATCTAGATGTTATACTGAGGCTATTTTTTCATTATTTAGACGGGGAGGGTAGAAAATGGTTCAAGACCTTTCCAAACAACTCAATCAACACATGGGAGGAATTGGATAACACATTTATGTAGAAATGGGGGGAGAAAAAAGACCATGGATACTTCTTGACTGAATTTAATGCAATAAAGAAAAGGCACAATGAAGATGTCACATAATTTATCAAAAGATTTAATAAATTGTCTAACAACTTTCCTGTTGAGATTAAACCTCCACATATAGCACCTAAGGTGGTGTTTGCTGAAGCCTTTGAATCAGATTTTGGGTTTACCTCAGAGAGAGGAAATCCCTAACATTGGACCAAATCTAGACTGATGCTCTAGAAGTAGAAGCAAAGATTGCATTTGCAAGGAAGTTGAAGGGAAAGGGAGAACATAATAATATAAGAAGAGGAAAAGAGGAAGTCATCTCATGTGGCCAAGAAAGGGATACTCATGACAAGAAGTTGAATGAGATGAAAAAGTTGATTAGAAACCTCTCAAACCAGTTGGTGAAGCTACAATTGGAGAACAAAAATCCTCCTCAACAGATGCAAAAAAGGCCCCAATAGAAACTTCAATACCCAATATAGGATACATCCTTTGCAACTATTGTAAAGAGAAAGAAAAGAACAACAAAATCAAATAAAACCTCCCTTGTATATAGAAGATTATCTTGAGGAAGGTATTGAATATGCCTTTGAGGTTCAGGAGAATCAATACGAAACTCTCTCAAAAGAAGAAAACACAACAAAAACACAAGGAGGAGAGGAGGATGATCATAATATTACTTTGGATGATGAAGAGATGGATGCTTACTGTAAGAAATTTACCAATTTCATGCAAGAAGAACTTCATAGGAGATATGATTTGAGGTCCAGGAAAAGATCTCAATCACAAAACCAAAATGAGGAATCGGTCCAACCTACCATCTCCAATCAAAACAATAATGGAAAAAAGCATACGAGATCTGGTCTACCAACCAACGGAGAAACCTACCACCCCATTCATTCTAAGCCTAAATCTACAAATACAGAGCAAACACTGATACAAGCACCAAGAAAATAAAGAGCCAATTGAACCAGCGAAGGTGGATAGGAATGCCTCTACCTTCAGTTTACAGAAGGAGTTAGAAAAGATGAAGGGATCATTTCCTTTCACTGAATTGATGAAATACTAGTGCACCAAGAAATAAAGAGCCAATTGAGCCAGTGAAGGTGGATAGGAATACTTCTACCTTCAATTTACAAAAGGAGTTAGAAAAGGTGAAGATATCAGTTCCTTTGACTAAATTGATGAAACAACCTATGTACAAAAGACAAATCCCTGATTTCATGGATGTGTCTCGTGTTACCTCATCACAAGACAATTTAAGTTTACAGGAAGAAATGCTCGCGGTCATGTTTGGTCCACATGAGGAGGAGAAAGACCCCTCCACACCTCCATTCTATGCTACATTAGTGACTCATGATTTATTGCTGCATAATTGTATACTTGATTCAGGGGCTTCTCATAACCTCATGCCTTTGACTGCAATGGAAAAATTAGGCCTACAAGTAAAAAATCCATATAAGGACTTGTATTCCTTTGATTCTAAAAGGGTGAAATGCCTTGGAATGATCAAGGGTTTATCGATTAATCTGGCTCAAATCCTAGTAAAGTGCATAGTACTGGATATTGTGGTTGCAAACATTCCTACAATATTTGGTATGCTCCTCTTTAGATCATGGGGAATGAAGCAACTTGGAGGATCCATTAAACTAGACCTTACATATGCCACTATTCCAGTGTTGGAGAAGAGCGCAGATTGTATATAGAATCCAAATTTGTAAAAAAATTCACTAAGGAAGATAATTCAAAGAACTCACCTGTATATGGCCAAGAAAAATATCTTTCATGACTTTTGGTGGAAATAGATGATCAAATTATGGAGTATACCCAAGTGGAAATTCTCTTACAGGCCAATCAATAGTAAATGAAAGTTGGATGTGTCGAAGTTATACTTCGATAAGGCCTACTCCAAGGATGGAAATGGAGTGGGAGTGTTTTTGATATCCCCTGAAGGTAACCTCATCCCTCTCTCATACAAGTTAGAATTTGTCACTACAAATAATATTGTTGAACATGAAGCATTGATGTTGGGTTTACAAGCTGCCAAAAATTTAAAAATAGAATTCTTAATGTTTTTGGAGATTTTGAGTTGATTATAAAAAAAATTAGGAATGAATGCCAAGCCAAGCATCCCAAGTTGAAATCCTACATGAATGAGGTGTAGGACCTAGTTGAGATTTTCTTTTTGGAATTTGACATCCAATTTCTATCTAGAGAGAAAAATAGAATGTTTGATTCCTTAGCAATAACAACCAACACTTTTAAGCCACGTTAAAATCCCACGCTAAGATATGAAGTCGAAAGTAGACACAAACCTTCAGTGCCAGACAATGTAAAATATTGACAGGTGTTTGAGGATGAAGATGAAATTAAAAGGTTTATGGATGTGATTAGAGAATTCTCCAATTTTGTAATTGACAAGTAAAGAGAAAACATGGAGGAAATTGAAGGAGTTGAGCAACATGTGCCTTGGGAATAGTCTATGGTTGGACAAAAATTTTGTATTTGAAGGGAAATATAATCCCAAAGGGGTTGGTTCCATTGGATAGATTGTTTGATACTAATGATGTGGAAATCAAGCAAGCCAAGAAGGAGAATGAAGAAGATATAAAGGAATATAACATTGGTATAGAAAATCATGCTAAGCCCATTAAGTTGGCTAAGAGGATCCCAAAAGAATACAAAAAAGGTATCTTCACATGTTCAAGGAATATGTCGATGTTTTTATCTGGTCTTATAGCATCATTCAACACAAAAGTCCTTTGAAATCAGGAATTAAACCTCACAAGAAAAAGCTTAGGCAAATGAATCCTTCCTTCCCATGATAGAGAAACAAGTGAAGAAAGTGATTCATTCCAAGATCATTGTGCCTCAGAGGTATTTAGATTGGGTGGTTAATCTAGTTCTTGTCAGAAAGAAAAATGGAAAGATTAGATTGTGTGTGGACTTTAGGAACTTGAACAAAGTTTCTCTGAAGGATAATTATCCTTTTCCCAAGATGAATTGTATTTTACAAAAAGTGGTGGTGTCATAAAGGTTATTCATCATCAATGGGTTTTCTATTTATAATCAGATTGTTGTGCATCCTTATGATCACAAGAACACTGATTTTACCACACCTTGGGGAACATTCACGTATGCTAGGATTTCTTTTGGTCTCATGAAAATCGGTGCCACCTTTCAAGGATATAGCTTTTGTTCGGTAGAAGGATAAATTAGTGGTGATTTACCTGGATGATATAACCATATTCTCAAATTCTGATGAGGAACACTTGCAACACTTACAACATGCATTTGAAAAATGTAGGAAATACTGGTTGTCACTGAACCTAAAGAAATCCCAATTTTCCCTCAGAGAAGGAAAACTATTGAGGCACATAGAAGTGAAGGACTGAATATTGACCCAAAAAGGGTGGAAGAAGTCGAAAATATCCCTTTGCCATGAAACAAGAAGGAAATTCAAATTTTCTTAGGAAGAATAAATTTCTTAAGGAGGTTCGTGCCCAATTATGTTGAGATTATAAGGGAAATCACAAACATGTTGAAAAAGGACAAAGAGGACAAATGCATTTCTGAAGAAAGAAAATCATTTTCCAAAATTAAGAATTCCTTTGGAGAGGCTCCAGAATTGGCTAGCCCCAATCATCAAAAACCTTTTATGGTCTTTTCCTTTGCATCTCCTAATATTGTTGCCAATATCTTATTATAGAATATGAAGAAGAGAGAGAACAACTAGTCTCATTTTTCAGCCAAGTGTTGAGGGATGAAGAATTGAAATATGACATCTTAGACAAATATGCCTATGGTTTGGTCAAGGCCTTGAAGGATTTTCGGGCTTATATTTTGCAGTGCATGATAATTTCCTATGTTCCTGCAACAACTGTGAAGGACATTCTCACACAAGGATATAGTGAGGTCAAGAGGGGAAAGTGGATAGCAAAAATCCAAGAATATGATAGCAAAATCAAGCCCATAGAGTTGGTAAGAGGTGAAGGATTGGATAAAAAAATTTCAAAGCCAAATTGCGAAGCATTAGGTATAAACTTGCTGGCTGAAAATTTTGAATGAGAGAGGGTTGACTAGCAAGAAAGCGCAAGGAGAGAAGCACAAAAAAATGTAATGAAATATTTGATTTATGATTGGCACAAGTCCATTTTCCATTATTTTTTGTTCTTGGAATTCCAACCTAATATTGGAAGGACTAGGTACAAATATTTGAGGCTACAAGCACAAAAATTTGTCATTTCTAATGGCTAAATGTACTAGAAAGACCCAATTGGAGTCCTAATACTTTGTTTTATTTAAGAGGAAGTGTCCAAGGTAATAGAGGAATTCCATGATTGTATTTATGGAGGGCACTACAGATGGAAAGTAACAACTCATAATATTTTGAAGGCTAGATTGTAGGTTTTAACCCCATATAGAAATTACCTGCATACGAATTCTAAAAACAGAAAATAAACAATGGCAAGAGCATAAACCATAAAACATATATATACAGAGATTTTCCCCTGGATCCTAAAACCGGGACTACCAGATTGATATTTCATTATATTCCTTTCATTGTTACAATACATATATATACATGTTGAAGCATCCATTAACCCTGGATTAGAACATAACTATAGTTCTGTTGACCGAATCTAAAAAATACCATGGATAGAAAACCATCATGCCCAAAACCATGTGTTAAATCCATGCACAAAACCATAGGTGGTCCACCCACCTAATACAGGGTCCATTTTTTTTCCTTGGGCACTACCCTGGACCTCGTATAGGGGGTCTATCGCCCCCCTACAAACCCCCCGATAGGGGGGGATTCCTCTCCCCCTATGACCTCCCTATTGTGCTCGGCGCAACGCACAGAGGGGACTGCTGCCACCCTTGTGACCCCCCCACGCATGGTGTAATCATGGAAAGAATATACAACACACCCAACATTCTCCCATTTGTTGTTTTCTTTCCACAGGGGGGCACAAGAGAGCTTAGTTATTGGTCCAACCCTGCAACACCCATTGTTACTCTACACCAAGAGAACTTCTCAGTGCTTACAGACTTTGTCAATGCATCTTCAGTATTCTTCAAAGTGTCCACCTTTACCAGCAACACCTTTTTATCCTCGACCATATCCCTCACAAAGTGATATTGAACATCAATGTGCTTTGTCTTTAAATGATAAGCAAGGTTCTTTGCTAAGAAAATTTCACTTTGGCTGTCACAGTCTATCCTTATAGCTCGCTCTAGTAACCCCATACTTGAACACAACCTTTGTAACCAAACTTCTTCCTTGCTTGCATGAGTGACTGCCATGTATTCTACCTATGTAGTTGAAAGTGCCACTACGGGCTATCTCTTACTCATCCAACTATCTATACCTCCAAATAGGTTAAACACATACCCACTTGTAGATCTTCTCTGATCCAAATCTCTAGCCCAGTTTGCATCAAAAGATCCACGAATGTCCAAAATTATGTCTAATCCTGGTCTTCCTCGGTAGCACAAACCGTAATCACTAGTGCCATGCAAATACCTGAAAACCTGCTTCATTGTTGTCCAATGCTCCTTCCCTAGTTTGGACATAAACCTTCTCAATAGTCCCACTACATGTGCAATGTCTAGTCTAATACAGACCATTGCATACATCAGGCTACCAACTGCACTTGCATATGGAACACAAGACATGTCCTCTTCCTCTTCTTGTGTCTTGGGACACTATTCAACAGATAACTTTACATCTACAGGTTTAAGAACCTTCACCGCTTTACTATCCTGCATATTAAACCTTTGGAGTATTGTCTGGACATACCTCCTTTGGTTTAACCAAATCTTCCTCTTTGCTCAATCTCGTTTAATTTCCATGCCCAAAATATAGTTTGCAACACCAAGGTCTTTCATGTCGAATTTGGAGGACAATTGGGTCTTGAAATCCTGGATAATTTCTTTGTCATTTCCAACTAGCAACATATCATCCACATACAAGACCCGATAAATAACACGGTCACCAATTAATTTAAAATACACATAGTGATCTTCTTTGCTTTTGGTGAAGCCAAGCTTCCGTATAAATGTATCAAATTTCTAATACCACATCCTTTGTGATTGTTTTAACCCATACAAAGACTTTTTTAACTTGTATACCAGTTCTTTCTTACCCTTCACCGCAAACCCTTCAAGTTGCTTCATGTCGATCTCTTCTTCTAGATCCCTGTGAATAAATGTTGTCTTCACATCCATATATTCTACCTCAAAATAGAAAACAACAAAAACAAATAAAAGTAATCTAATAGAAGCTACCTTGGCAACAGGAGAAAAAATATCACCAAAATCAATTCCCAGCACCTGGGAATAACCTTTTGCTACTAACCAAGCTTTTTATTTCAACACCTTGCCTTCTGCATTCGTCTTCTACTTAAACACCCATTTGCTTCCAATGGGTTTCCTTCTAGCCAACAACTCCACCAGATCCCAAGCCTCATTTTTGTGCAAAGATGCCATTTCATCAACCATGGCCTCTTTCTAGAGTTTGTGGTCCTCTAAATTTACTATTTCCCTCACAGTTTTGGGATCATCATCAGTAATAGATAAAGAAAATTTTGAACAAAAAATAGATGGACTATACCATTCTGGCTACCTTCTTTCTCGAACTGATCTTCTCACAACTGGAGTTTGTGTTTCTTCATCTTCTAATTCCTCTTCTACCGTAGATTTTGATTCTTCCTCCTTTAGCTCAAACTCTATCTTCTCAGGTTCCTTTGGTAGGACTTCATGTTTAATAACATATTTCACCTCTCTAAACACCACATCTCGGTTGTACATAACCTTCCTTGTTTTTGGGTTCCAAATCTTATAACCTTTTAAACCATACTTATACCCAATAAAGATGCACCTTTTAGATTTACTATCCAACTTTGTTCTTTTCTCCTTTGGAACATGTACATATGTATCACATCCAAATACCCTCAGCTATGAAAGAGAAGGTTTCTTACCAGTCCATACCTCTTGTGGAGTCTTATCCTCCAACACTAATGAAGGTGATCTATTGACTAGGTAACATAGTTTCCACCGCCTCCGCCCATAATTCTTGTCCTAACTCGGCACCATTGAGCACGCTCCTTGCCTTTTCCATCAACATCCTGTTAATTCTTTCCGCAACTCCATTTTGCTAAGGTGTGTATGGAGTAGTCTTCTGTTTTGCTATACCACACTTCTTATAGAACTCTTCAAATTCCTTCTTGCAAAACTCTCCACCGTTATCTGTCCTCAACACCTTTATATTATTCTCTATCTCGTTTTCCACGAGAGCCTTAAATTCTTTAAACCTGTCAAGGACTTTAGATTTCTTCCTGAGGAAATATATTTATGTGTTCCTTTAGAATTCATCTATAAATGATACATAGTACACAGACTTACCCAGTGATGGAACCAACACAGGTCCAAACACATCACTGTGCACAATCTCTAATATCTGTTTCGCCCTCTTAGCACTAGAGGGGAAACACACCCGATTTTGCTTCCCATATACACAATTTTCACAGAAATCAAAATCTAGAGAGAAATTAGACATACCTTCTACCATACCATTACCATGATGTATTTGAAGGCCCTTCTCTCCAATATGTCCAAATATTTGATTCCATAGCATGGTGTTTTCTCTAGAGACCATTAGATTTTCTGCTCCACTTTCAAGAACCAAAGAACTGTTGCACCCATCAATAATATTGCTACCGTGAAGCTTGTACAGAGTTCCAATCCGATTTCCCCGCATCAATATGAGTGCTCCTCGAACCATCTTACATAAATCAAATTTCTGGCCAATACAGGAATATGCAAAACACCCACAAGTGTTCTAATCATTCCACCTTTCAACTTCAACTTGACTTTTCCTCAACCAATGATTCTAGCCTTTTTATCATCCCCTAAGAAGACATCACCACCATCATATTTCTCATACTCGCAGAACCACTCTCTATGGGAAGTGAAGTAAAATGATGCACCTAAGTGAATCAACCAGGCCTCATGATCTACATGTGTACTTGAAGAAGAAGCCAAGTGCACATCCCCACCTTCATCTGAGGTAGTTTTCACCTATGCAAAAGGATTGGCACAAAGAATGCAAAGGATTCAAGAATGCAAAGGAGGCTAAAAGGTCTGAGAGGAGTTGAGAAGGAAAAAGGGAGAGCAAAGAGAGAAGTAGAGAGCTGAGAAGGTGGAGTCAAATGCAGAGAAGCCCAAAAATTAGTCAATTTCACTTTTCGAGTAAATTTCATCACTTGACAGAGCAGTGGGATGTCTATTAATGAAAATATGTAGCAAAAATCGGGACCATAGAACTCAAAAGAGTGTATCATGTAAAGTATTTTAAATAAGTGCCGAGAAGTATGTTAATTAAAACACCAGGGATCACCTACTAATGGAATCCTGCGATGGAAATCAGAGGTTGTAACACCCGGAAACCTAGAATCCCATAACTATTTCTAATGGAAGCATTACATTCTGGGGAAGGAACAATCATTCACATAGACCACCGACCCTTGTAGTTCATACAGACACAAGGGAAGTTGCAGAATGATCGCCGTTAGAAATGGTCCACATACCGGCAACAATTCTATTTGAACATTAAGTACTAGAAGGGAAACACCAATAATGTTGCAGATTGCCTCAGACGACCACCAGTGGTGGTGCTTCTCACTGTGCTCGACTCCTGTGGGTATGAGACTTTGGGGTGGCCGCATCTTTACAAGATCGATCCAAAATTTAGCAGCACATACCAAACACTCTTGGAAGGTAAGAAAGTTCCAAATTTTGACCTCCAGAATGCATTGTTATGCCACTTGGGACACATTTGTATTCCTTCAAGCGAGCGTGCCAAGATTATTTGGGAGGCACACTACAATTGGGTCGCTGGACATTTCAAAGTAGAGGAAATAGTGGCAGTACTGTAGAAGTATTTTTATTTTCTGAACCTGCTTCAGGATGCTGGGAGGTAAATTAAATCCTGCACTACCTATGCCATTTCCAAACCAACCATAAAGAAGCAAGACCTATATACTCCTCTACCTACTCCTATTTGACCTTGAGAATCCATCTCCATGGATTACATGTTGAGCATTCCTTCTACTAAGCACGACAATGACTATGTTTTCGTGGTCGTTGACAAATTCTCTAAGATGGCCATTATGGTGGCTTGCAAGAAGAGTATCACAATGGAGGCCGCTACTAAGCTATTCTTTGAGTGAGTGTGAGTACACTTTGGGATCCCATTGTCCATTGTCTCAGATTGGGACAGTAGATTCCTAAGTTCATTTTGGTCAATTCTCTGGTCGATGCTAGATACCAAACTTACTAAGTCCACAACTTTCCACCCCCAAACTAATGGCCAAACAAAGGTCATCAACAAGATGTTTGTACACATTATGCGCATGTAAAACTTGAAGCATCCATGCATATGGGATGAAATCCTCCCCTATGTATAGCACAACCACAACAAACCTCTCCACATCTCAACGGGCCACAACCCCTTTCAGGTAGGGTTGAGATTTCAACCATGATGTCCCATTGATGTGGCCATACCATTTGCAGTTGCTAAAGTAGTTTTAGCTCACATCTAGCCTAAAGCCGATAGGGCTAACAAATTCATTGAGTACATTCAACACATGCATCAGCAGGTCCATGATATATTGGACAAAGCCAATGCTAAGTACAAATAGTGCCATGACCAACATCTGGTGCTACACAAGTTCTATGTGGGTGACAAAGTTTGGCTACATTTGTAGAAGGAGTGCCTCACTAGACCCCACTACAAGCTTCGCTCGCTCCGATATGGACATACACCATCAATAAGGTTGGAGGGGACAATGCCTTCAAGCTCAATATGCCACCATTCCTTGGTCTGCACCTAGTGTTCAATGCATACTACCTTCAACCATACTTTCCACCATTCCTTGGTCTGCACCTAGTGTTCAATGTCTACCGCCTTTGACCATACTTTCCACCATTGTTGGACATATCCGACATTATAGAACAACTCACACCAACAAAGTTAGACCCGAACTGTATGGAAAAAGCCACAACTGATCGGATCATGGACACATAGATCAAGGACACTCATAAGAAGACGATGCAACTGTATCAGGTTGTCAAAGTTGGCCAACTCTGCACCAAGGAAAGTGGCTCATGACAGACCAAGTTCAGTAGAAGTTTCCCCATCTCATGGAGGTACTCAACATAATGGGAACAATTGCTTCTTAAGGGGGGAGGATTGATGCAAGTGTATATTGGTGGCCACTCGCCTATTCCACTTGGACCCTCGTCATTGGTTCTTTTCATTTTTCTTAATTTTCGCCCAACTTACTATTTTTGGCATTTTTTTTGGTCCTAAACTTCCGTAGTCATTTTGAGGGACTAAAAGACATTTTTTGGAAAAAGAGAGAGATCGAAAAAGTCTCAAACTAGTTCTCTTGTTTGTATTCAACCTGTTCTTCAAGATCTTATAAACAAAGTATTATGATAGCTAAATGGAGATCGTATGCCAAAGTTACGACCCCAAGAAGTTGATGTACCAATTTACCAAAACGGGGCCCACAATTTTGACGCTTCATCTCCTAGGGTTAGGCTTTTGGATTTTTATGGCTTTCCATTGTTTCTCAATAATAAATAGCCCTTTAATCCTAATTGTAACACAGTTCAGAGGCATGTAGCTACCACATCTCTTCTCAGAGATAAGCTACAGTCGCCCAAGCTAGTTTATTTCCATTCTGTTTGTAATCTTATTTCAATATTTTGATATTAGTGAAATGAAGTGTTATTTTTGTTGCATCTCTGCATTTATGGTTATATCTATGATTTATTGCGTTCCTGTTTAAGTTTGAATCACACATTTACTAAAGAGAGTGGGTTCCCTTAACTTAATTTAATTTAATTAAGTTATGAAGATATGATCAGGAGGTTTGTTTTCTAAATATGATGTGATATGGATTGATTTGACGAATGAGGAATTATTTCCTCAGCGACATGTAATTCAATATTTTAAGTGGGTAGTTGAGGAAATTAGAGATTCTAGGATTGGATAGGATATTTTTAAAGAATTAAGTAATTAGATCCACCTTTAGTGGCTCTCAAAAAACTATTGTCATTGTATATAATTGATATTTGTAAATGGAAGCTAAGCATAAATAAGTAAGAATATGTTAAGTAGTGAGAGGTTTGAGTGATCTAGAATTTATCCAGAACAAAAAATTAAAGGTATTATAGACTCATGTGCATGGATGTGCCTATGTTACTTTATGAAATGGATTTATAAGATTGCGAAATACATAGACACTGAGGCAGTTAGAGAAAACATAACAGGCAAACATGTAAACACAACAAGTTTAATAAGGAGTTCACCCAATGCTCCTGGGTTACGTCTCTTGGTCCAGCCTTCAGTGGTGGCCTCTCTATTATGTTTTCAAAGTAGAGTTTATTTACAACAGTGAGCTTAATTTGAGTCTCACTCAAGAGATATGAATCAGTAGGATTTCAGTACACAGACTCTTCTTACTGGTACTTAACCTCTACTGGTCACAGTTGTATGAGCCCAACTTGAAACTCATACATGACAGGCCTATGCCGAGGAGCTCGCTTGAACCTCTCAAGCTTTCTCTGGAGTGCACAAACTCTCTAACTCTCTCTGTCTCTGTCTGGCTTGATGTTGCCCTTTGGTCAACTTGACTTCTTCTCTCTATTCTTAACTAACTCTCTTTCCTGCTTTTCTGCCCCTTCTGTCTCTGTCAGTTTGTGGCTTTAAAGTGAGTCTACTTTTGATCGGTTCGTTTCCGCTTCTAGACATTCTGGTTTTCCTTCCCATGTTTGTTCGAACTCCCTTGTTCTATGTCATCATCATTGTGTAACACTTCATAGGGAGGTGGCCACCTATTCTGTAACGGGTGAGTGTGTCAGGTTCCTTGGACACATTTGAACGGTCGTTATTTCCGTTTGCTCCAAGATTACCCGCGAAATACGAATCCCTACCAATGAATTGTCCATGTCCGACTTCAAATCCCATATAATATTACTTTATCATCTGTCAAATCTAGTCATTCATCACGACGCGCCTCCACCATTGATCTAGACCCCCCAGATCCTACGGTAATCATGCATATCGGGCGAATAATTAGCTCGACGGTTACCCATCCGATGTGAGCAATTTTCTCTCTCTTCCACCGGACACGTCTCACTCAGTGTGTGGCATCGGGCAGGGCTTGGCCAAAACTTCTTACTGCCTCGAGGCCTTCCGATATCCTACTGGTTTTGTGGAATCCACGGAACCAAATTTATTACTTTTCTGCATTTCATAGCCATTTCGAGTCCGGGCACTTTGGGGCTTTTCTTCACTGAGGGGGACACCTTGCTTTAGCAGTAATCACGTATTAGAAACCACCCTCGTTTCTTGAATTAGCCTCTGGTTTTTCCAATTTGCGCCAGCGCATTACCATGGGCCAACAGTTTGCGCGCTCGACTGAGGGTCCTCGTTGCTCTGCACTAATCACAATTGCAATTGTCACGTGGATTCCTTTTGATAGCTTGATCTGTCTAAGACTTGAATCTGTTTGGCATAATTTGAATGAGTTTATGAAAACTTAGAGAGTGTTTAGGATCCAATTCGGATCACGGCCTTCCCATTGAAAAATATTTTGGACCACCAAAAGTTTATTCTTAAGCATCAATCAAGTGAGGGTATTGATTCCTTGCTTGCGCAATTTCTATCCATTCCGCACTACTTGGCTTTGAACCTTTGAGTGCAATCCTGAGGTACTCGACATTCCCTCTGCGTGTGGTCCTCACCTTCCTGTCCAGAACTGTATCTTCCTGCAACTCACTAAGATATTCAGGTAATAGATCACCAATAGAAGGCAATTGACTCTGCTCTTCAGGATCTTCAATTAATGAAGGTTCAAATAGTCTCAAGCTGCCTGCATTAACAACTGAGTAGATGTCCATGTAAGCTGGTAGATCAAGGGGAAAAGCATTCTCACCAATTTTCTCAAGTATCTTGAAAGGTCCATACCTTATTGGCTTCAGCTTCTTAGCTTCACGTTGCATTCTATCTTTGCTGTTATACAACCAGACTTGATCACCAACTTGGAAACTATGCTCCATCCGATGCTTGTCATGCCTTCCCTTGTACTTGGCTTGGCTCTTTTTTAGATGTTCTTGTACTGCCTAGTGAATCTCTTGGATTTGTTCGATGAACTTGGTTTCCTTGTCCATATCACTGTGTCCGTCAACTGCTATGTCTTTACCGAAGACAAAATCCAAGGGAGACCTTGGTGTGAAACCCAAGTAGGTCTCAAAAGGAGATCTCTGTGTATAACGATGCTTAGCTCGGTTGTAAGCATACTGCACATAACATAAATGTTCATCCCAAAGCTTGGGATGCTTGCTGCAATAGCCTCTGAGCAACTGGATCACTGTCCTATTGACCACTTCTATTTGGCCATCTATTTGTGGATGAAAAGTTGTGCTCTTTTTCAATCTGGTGTCCATCAATTCCCACAGAATTGACCAAAATTTCCCAACAAATTGGGTATCTCGATAAGATATAATGGAAGTGGGTAATCCAAAATGAACCCATACATGCTGAAAGAACAAATTTGCAGTTTGTTCAGCTGTAATCTGTTTGTTACAAGGTATTAAAATACATATTTTGCTGAACCTATGCACAACAACATATAAATAGTCATGACCTTTCCTAGATTTAGGCAGTCCTCCAACAAAGTCCATGGAAACACTTTCCCAAGGATGAGAAGGAACTGGTAGTGGAGTGTACAAGCCTAGTTTTCTATTACTGGGTTTGCTTTTAGCACACATGGTACACCCTCTTCCCTATCTAACAACTGTCTCATTCATTTTTGGCCAATAACAAAATCTTTGCAGCTGTGCAACTGTTTTACTTACACCAAGGTGACCTGATATTAGAGAAGTGTGTGCCTCTCGAATTATCTTTACTCTTTCAGTTTGAGGAATGCATAACTTTCCCAAATGATACAAGAGTTGGTCCTTAACATGATAATCCAATTCTCCTACTTGTTTTCCTTGACTTAAAGTTGCATGCACATCTTTAAAATCTATATCTTGAGCATATTGTTCAATATAGCTTTCATACAGTACTGAATTATGCTTAAGTATAGTAGATGCATTTATGATTGGTCTGGACAACATGTTTGCAACTTTATTGTGTATGCCCTTTTTATATCTGATGACAAGATGAAACTATTGTAGAAAACCTATCCACCTATAGTGTCTTGATTGCTGCAACTTAGTTTGGGAGTGTAAATATTGAAGTGGTTGATGATTAGTGTGTATAACTATCTCTTTACACAATAAATAACGTTTCCACTTTTTCACACTCTGTACTAATGCATACAATTCTTTATCATATGTGGGATAATTAACTACTGTAGAATTAAATGTCTCAGAATGATAACATATGGGTTTACTGTGTTGCATCAACACTGCTCCCATGGCATAGTCACTGGCTTCCGTTTCGATCTCAAATGGTCTTTGAAGATCGGGCAGTGCTAGTACTGGTGTTATACTAATCTTTTCTTTCAAGGTGGGGAAGGCTTTCTGTTATTTGCCTCCCCACTGAAACACCTTGTTCAATCCTGTTAAAGCATGTAAGGGAGCTACAATTAAGGAAAAATTAGAAATAAACTTTCTCTAATATTGTGCTGCTCCTAGGAAGCTTCTAACTTCTGTAGTAGATTTGGGTTTAGGCCAGTTTACAATGACTGCAACCTTAAAGGGATCTATCTTCAATTCACCACCCCCTACTTTATGACCCAAATAATTCAAAGATGTTTTGCCAAATTCACAATTTGAGAGTTTAACATAAATATTTTCTCTTTTCAAAACATCTAGAGTCTGCTTGACATGATTTAAATGTTCTTCCCACATTTTGCTAAATATAAGAATGTCATCCAGATATACAATGACAAAATCATCAAGAAAAGGTCTGAGTACATCATTCATTACTCTCATGAAAGTAGCAGGAGCATTAGTTAAGCCAAAAGG
>APFE031289427.1:0-14977 GCA_000404065.3 Pinus taeda
AAAAACATTTTGGATGATAAACTTGGTTGAAACTTAGCAAATACACGATTGTGTAAAACATTTCAACCTTCTAACACTTACCATTAAAATCTTACCAAACTAAAAGAGACAAACAACATGTCAATGGTTCCATTTCCTTTTTTGTTAATATTAATTTTAAATATGTTTAAATGTAAAGTGTGGAGATCCACACATTTTTAATTATGATTTGTAAAACATGTCAATTAACAAGAGTAGCAAATGAAAATTTTGAAATGCATAGCATAATTAGTACATAGGCATTGGATTTAGTAGAGGGAAAATAAAATACATTAATTTTGGGAAATTTTTGCTTAACTTAGTAATACTTATAATTTTACAGTTTATAAATGATTAAATTTATGAGGACAGAAGGTATTAATTTTTAAATTTATGAGGTCACGAGGTCATAAATTTGTATTTTATGAGGTAATATGGATTCAATTTTTTAATTAGCTTATGGAGTATGGCTAAAGTGACTTGAAAATCTGGTTTTATGTTTCTATTTTTTAAAATTATTAGTAAACATATTTAAGTAGATCAATATATTTATAAATATTATATATTAAATCTGGTTTTATGTTTCTAATTTTTAAAATTATTAGTAAAACATATTTGTTAGATCAATATATTTATAGATATTATATATTATAAATATTGTATATTATTAACATCACGATAAAAAATAAATTTAGTTATTGATTTTTTCTTTTCATTTATCATAATGAAATTTTTTTTTGGGAGTTTTTGAATATTATTTATTATTTTTGTAGTAGCTAGGTGTATAACATATTGCTTTAACTTTAATTTTATTTTGATAAAAAATTAGATATTTTTTCTAGTATGTACACTATAATAAAAAATAATTTTTCTTTTAAAAATTTTCAATTTTGGATTTTTAGATTGTGATTGGTTAATTGGGTTGGTTTTTTTTTGCAATGATGTTTTAGAAATTAGTGTTACATTTGCAGGTTATCATCACAGTCATCAGTTCATAAATGGCCATCAATTTATCTTTCTATCTTTATTATTACCTTTAATTGTAGTTCCATATGAACACAAAACAGATTTAATATTTTATGAATCTTTACATAGATTTCAAGGTTGCACCTCCTTACTTGGACGTTAATTGCACCCTAGCTAATTGTAATAACGAACTATAGTCGACTCCGCCTAGACCAAACTTGATATCCCTACCTCAACTTAGATTCAGAAGTCAGGCTTCCTTGCTTGCACGTTGATCATATATATATTCGAGCTCGACTTCTGACTGATGAGATCACTCTCAAATTCACATCTACACCTTGTGTTATTAATAACATGTGGTTTTCAATTATGAATAGAGTTTTTTTAACAATGAGAAGATTGTCTTAATGTAACCATTTTTTTGGGTAGGCGATTGCATGTGGAAATTGTTGAACCATTAAGTTTTTCTGGAATTACCATTTTAGTGTTAAACAATTCATCATTTCAGTGCTTAATTCTATTATTTTTCTTGTGGAAATTTCCTTTGGATTAAACTACCTAGAATTTGTTGATGCTTAGGTATGCACATATTCCCACAACTGATTTGATTTTTTGCAAGCATCGTTAGGATTGTAGGCTCTAGTTTTCTTAGGCTCTGATCTTATTTTATTGTGAGAATTCACATTGGATTTCAAGGCATGAATTCGAGCCATGATTTTTGCAAGCACCATTTAATGTTGTTGCTCTAGTTTTAGCATGATTTAATATTATTTTCCTCTGCAACTATGCATTTATCCCTGTATCTTCTTTGATTTGTGTTATATACAATCATCACAACAAGTTTTTTGATATCCTAATGTGTGGCTTTACTACTCCTCTCAATGACGACCCTACATTTACTACTATATACCCTAAATATTTTGTTTCTCTCTCATATCCATACATCTACAATATTCTCAAATATTATATTCTACCTATAGGCTTTGACATGTCTGTAAACTCTCAAATCATTCTATGTAATTTCTTGGTTGTTGTTAGATTTGGTATTGGCACACATTTTACCTTGCGTAAATATGTCCAACACATGTGCAAGCACAATGTGGTGGAGAAAGACAAATCACAATAAGCTCAACCTATAACCTTTGATTGGATAGGTATTTTATATCCTATCTCTGTAACATCCTCCTGCCACGTCTACCCAAGTAACCGTCCAACCAAGGTAAACATGTGATGAGTGACTACTATGATGGGATTCAACCTCCAATGTGACCTTAGGGAAGTGGAATATATATAAACACAACATATAGACCTTCCACATAAGCATGACGACTCCCTGGACCCATTCCAACTCTTGCGACAATTAGCCCCTAGGTCCCACTGATTTTTTAGACCAATTAACTCCTGGAATCTCCCATGATATGGACATGCCTGCATCTAGATGGCTCTAGGTGCTTCCATAGCATGGCATGCCAACATCCAAGGAATATTTTTCTCAGTGTTGTGCCAGTGTCCCGGGGATTTGAGCCACTTCTTCCAGCCCATAACCTAGATCACTTCCTAAGATTAAATGACACCTTCAAAACAGAAAGATAACAAGGTGATTATGATACAAATGAAATTACTTCAATAAGGGCTTGACTGGACCCCTACTAGCCATGATAGGCAGTTCGTCAAACATATCACAAATATGTAATCTACATGTGTAAACAACATATTTAAGCATAGGGGTCTGATACTTGTTTGAGAATCACTAAGAAACATTGTTCTTTTATATCATTAGCTACATTATCATATATTAGGTCATAGATACATTGTTCATTCATTTAAAAATCAAAACATGAGGGAAACCATACGTCATCACTGTCATAATACATGCTTATAACCAACATAATAAGAATAGAAATATAAGGGATAAATTAGCCATAAAATACACATATAAACCAATACCCTTGTACATAAGATATCAAGGAGAGGACCTCTTATTAATGAATGTAAAATCCAACTCAGGATGGGACTACCATGTTTCACCCGACAATAGAATGGCTGAGCCAAATTTCTCTTCATTTATTCACCCTCGTGCCATTTTCCAAGCATGAATGTGGCGCTCAAATGAAAAGAACCAACCATGGCATCTCGAGGTTAAGCCGCTTCACACTCATAAAGAGAAACTAGGCTTTGCCATAATACATCCCATGTCACTACGCTAAAACAATAAACATGTAATAATATGATTTACCATGATCTCCACCTGATCAATAGGCCAAAAAAAGCATGTATGACACCAAATTTCTCAAGCTACACAGTGAAGAATTTTCCTATATTCTAGTCTCTCAGGCTTTACCGCAATCCACAGTCCAATCCAACAATTACTAGGCCCTAAATTAAGACACCACCCTATAGGATTTACCATATATCCCACCATTTATCGGCAAGGATCCCTAGGCCTAATCAAGGGAAACTACCTCTAGGCTTTATCATAGTCCCGGTTTTAGAATTCGTATGCACGTAATTTTTGTACGGGGTTAAAACCTACATGCTAAACTACTCCAAGAAAACTCTAAGTGTCCAAGAGTGATGGAGACAGAGAGAAAGAAGAATGAGAGAGCTCACAAACTAAACTAACAAAAGGTTACAAATTGATCCTCATAAGACTTTTTATCAATTAGGCCTCTATTTTCTTCATTTTCCATTATTTTCCTTCAATTTCCTCCTCACATGCAACTTCTGACCTTTCACCTTCATTTTCTCCTAATTTCCATTATTTTCATAAATAAATTTGCTAAAAATATCATTTTTCCTTTCCAAAACCTTAGCAATTACCTTTTTCAATATCCTTAGCCATAATAAATCAAATGAACATCTACTAGGGTGTTCTGCCAAACATTTAGCTTGGAATAAATGTGCCATCAACCGCGGTTATTATTTTTCCTTTATTAACTTTTAATACATTGAATTTTCACCAAGGTCGTTAGAATCTCATGGGAAAAAATTATGAGTATCTCAAAACACAAGTGATTACCTATAAATAAGAAATGCAATGTAAAAAAAACCTATTATACTATATGTTATTAAAAGATCCTTTTCCTTGAAGATTCTAAAATTAAAACCTCCTACCAATGAGATGTCCCATATTTGTGATTCTGCTCAATCATAAAAAACAATTGGTGGACATTTTGAAACAAGTTCCGAATGTTCTAGATTTCCAGAGAGACTGAATAATCTATAAGGCCTCAGATCCATAAGATCTTCTCTTCCATCTTCTCAATTAAATATCATATCTCTTCCAAGAAAGGACGTTGAAATATTAAAAAGTTTAAAAGCGAAGAAGAATCCTAATTACTTGGTAGAAATATACACTGTGTTCCTTTTGGATAATATTTAAACAACTTAAAGATAAAAGGAGAGTATATGGCAGTTCTCTTTTATGCAACATCAGACACACTCTGAAATGAATATAAATTGATAAACTATTCAAATTTCCAAGCTTAGTTGACTGGTCTAAATACAGATGACCTACAGAAGGAAGTGTTACAAGTAAAAAAAAAGGCATAATCACCTAGGTCTTAATTAAGATCAATCTCTAACAAAATCGAGATCCTAACTCATGTCTTAACAAACATTGTTGATCTAATAGCCTTCTTGTCTAAAGTTGATGTAAGGCTTAGTCCATTAGATGCACTCTTAACCAAACTAAAATAACTCTAAAAGAAGTCACAAAACCTATTATGCAACCAACTCACAAAATAGAAGAAGAGATAGATCAATGACTTCAAAATTAGCCTCTTTGAGGGGAAAAACTCCTTTACATTACATAAATGAATAATTCTTGGATGATTCAAATGAAAAACTCACCTTTCTATATATATGAGTCTAAGGGGTAGCAATATAATTAGAGCCGACATAACAATAATAATGTAAGGGCACAACAATAACAATAGTGGGATTCTATGGCACACAATAATAACAATATTGGGACAACATGGGCACAAAAATAACAATAAGGTCTAGAATGACAATAATAATAGGGCAATACACTGGTATTATAGGGAACTAACATTCCCCTCTCCCTCAAAAAAGTGTTTTCCTCAACACTTAAGTAGTTATGGATGCTTCTGTATAAAATTGTCATCCTCCCATGTGCAATATTAAGCAGGTAATTTCTTCCACTTGATGAGATACTCTAAAATTGATCGATTTCATAGCTGTCGAGTTCTTGTTTTTGTGACTGCTTCAGGTTGCAATATGATTTTTCCTTCCTCATCAAATTATGGAAATATTGTTTGAACTAGGATCTTGTCACCTATAAACTTCTTTAAGCATGAAACATGGAAAAATGGGTGCACTCGGGAAGATGCAGGAAGCTCCAATTTGTATGCCATTCTATCAATATTTTGCAACACCTTGTATAGACCATGATACTTTGGTGATAATTTATTATCCCTCTTAGCTTGATTGAGGGACATTAGTTTGTATGGTTGTAGTCCTATAAATACCCAGTCACCTACATCAAAACTTCTTTTACTGCGATGTTGATTTACCTGTTGTTTCATTCTATTATGCACCAAAGTGAGGTTATCCTTTAAGAGTTGAAGAACTTTTTGTTCATGCTCGATGTGATCTTCTACTACTTGAACATTATAATTTTCTCTTGAAGCCGATGTGATGGAAGGTGGACGATATCCATAAAATGCCATAAATGGGGTCATTTTTGTCATAGTATGGAAGGAAGTGTTATACCACCATTAAACCAGAGGAAACCACTTGACCCATTGTGCTTGTTTATCAGTTACAAATGAACAAAGATATCCTACCAAACATTTATTCACTATCTCAGTTTGCCCATCAACTTTAGGATGATAAGATGAGCTATGAGCTAACTGAGTACCCAGAAAAAAAAATAATTCCATCCAAAATTTTCGAGTGAAAATGGGGTCTCTGTCACTTACATTAATATTTGAGTTTCCATGTATCTTTTTTATTGTTTCCATAAATGGAGTAACCACTATACTAGCTTTAAATGGATGAGATAATGCACAAAAGTGTACATGCTTGGTAAGTCTATCAACTACCACCATGATGACACTCTTTCCTTCAAACTTGGGTAGACTTGTGATAAAACTAAACATTTCACCACAAACTTTTGAATACTAGATTTAAGGCCATCCAAAAAAATTACTTCTTAACCATGTGGTAAGTTTTTAAAAATCTTGAGTGCCCTCTTGATGGAGATATTTTCAATTCCAAAAGGATATATTATTTTAGTTGGGGATTATTACAAAGGTATAAGCGATATTTGTACCATAACAAATTATTTTTCCAACTAAATGTGTCAGATGTACTAAGATATTGCTACAACTTTTGAATGAGTGCCCACACTTCTTTGTCATTCTTCCATTCATCCCTTGCTTTGTTTATCGAATCTGGTTCGATAATAGAAATGGCATAAAGAATTCCTTCCAAATTCTCATCCTTTCTTGAGAGTGCATCTACAGCAACATTTTTCTTCCCCCTTTTGTAGACGATTTCAAAGTCATAACTAATGAGCCTAATCATTAGGTAATTATATGGGCCTTAATTCACCTCCTAGCTTAGTGAAACCAACTATTCTCACAACTTATTGCATACTTTTGATTATATTTTGTCTATGAGATGAGTTAGAGATAGATATTTTGCTTTGTGGGCTAATGTGCATTTAATGCAGGATTAAAGGATAAAAGCAAAGAATTTTAGTAAAGACCTTAGTCAAAACTCGAATGGGACAAGGGAGAGGAACTATAGGAGGTAAATCCTCCTCATTTACTACCCCTCCATTCAAATATTCCCTCATCAGCTTGGAGTGCAACCAGCCAAATCTTGAGGACTAGAAGGCAACCGAGCAAGTGAAGGTCAAAGCACCAATTATGTCGAGTTTGGGAGCTGAGGCTCCCTAAGTTTAAGGAAGTCATTGGAGACTTTAGTCGTATAAGAAGAGAGGCCTAGGACTTCACTAGGATTCAGACTTTTTATTATAAAACTTTACTTTATTTTCGAGCTACAAGACTTGTGACAGTTGTCGATGTAATCCATTGTTTTGATAATAAAAATGAGTTTTTTTTTTGAGCCAACACTAAATTAACTCAGAGGGCTAAAGCTCTTTGGTTAGGGCCCAACCCTATCAGCTAAGGCTCCTCTTTATTGTAGATGTATGTTAGTGTAGATTCAAGGTTTAATCCTTCATTTGCTTAAGTAGCTGCATTTTTATTACAGTAGTGTAGTTCATAGATTCATGGATAAATCTTTCATTTGCTTAAGCAACTATGTTTCCATTACAGTAGTCTAGAGTAGATTGGTTGTGTTTTAGTTTGCTTCCATCTGTGCCTTTTTCTTCAGTTAATAGGTTAGCAAGGATTATACCCATAGATCTCCTTACTGTTTGATCCACAATAAACCTAACCAATAACTGTGGGATTCATTTCAATGCTTGAATTTATGCGCTCTATATCTCCACCATAGATTTGTCACACCCTCGATCCAATGGATATCGTGTCATCTCACATGAATTCTTGCACCACCGATATCCACCTGAGAGCACATGAGAAGAGTGGTTTTCCCGTGCTACATGTCACTCACTTAGGCTAATCACATGAAATTTAGAAATATAGCTTACAGCTTTGAGGGCACACGAGAAATTGCTTACTGCCTATGAAGACCGCTCCATCATTCCAAACATTTTTTTCCTTCTGTCACCACGTGACTTGATGTGATCCATCCGTCTATTGACTTCATCTCCCAAGATAAGATCTCCACCATTCATCTCCTGTTAGTATTGTTCGTCCATCTATTGACTTAAACTCCAGTGATAAGATCTCTGCCATTCATCTCTCATTAATCTTATCCATCCATCTATTCACTTAATCCCAACGATAAGATCTCTGCTCATCATCTTTCATTCATTCTATTTGTTGATCTATTCACTTAATTTCCACAATAAGATCTCCACTGCTCATCTTTTGTTCATCCTGTTCATCCATCTATTCACGTAGTCTCCGGTGATACAATCTCCATCGCTCATCTTCCTGTGCACTGCTACTTCATTACGTCTTCCTTTCACTGATTTCGATCTTTGCTTGCTCTTCTACTTGACTCCTTGCATGCTTGATTTTACCAAAAAGACCAAAAATGTGAAAGCAGATTTAGTTTAGTTTCCTTTCTTACAAATTAGTTTGGTTTGATGCTGTTTACTTTTGTAACTTAGATAGCAGCATTAGGTTAGTGTTGATTTAGAAATCTGCTTAGCATAGCTATTTAAATGGTTTATTGGGATATGGTGTGATTTAGATTACATGTTGTTTTCTTCATTACTGCAGTAGAGTAGCTCTCTTAGAATAGATTTTCTTCTCTTCCATCAAAGAATCAAGCTTTTTCTGACTCTGTAGAAGTCTTTCTTGGAACCCCTGGGGTCAGTTGTCAGATGAACAAGTGACAACAGGCAGGATCTTCACTTCTACTTATGCATATAGAACTGTCACATCCAAGTTTGTACGAACCCTTGGTTGATAAGTAAAGTTGGTAGCCCAGGAGTTGCAGCATTCGTGCTTCAATACAGGCACTCATCACTTTTTGGTGCCATTGTCAGGGAGGTGTCAGAGTAGAATGTGGTCCCTGCTTTATTTGCTTCTATTTTTAGTATTCAATTTTATTCCATTAGTTTATTTCTGAAAAAAGTAATCTAGTAGCTTCATTTCTTTTAGTTGTCATTATCTTCTTTCCTTTCCATTCTGCAAATAGAACTTCAATTCAGCAAGTAGTTTCTTTTTGTCAATAGTTTTCACTCAATTAGCAATTTCATTTCTACAAAGTACTTTCTTGCTAAAACAATCTTCCAAAAACCAACCCAAAAAAATTTCCTTTCATGCCTTGTAGGAATAGGGAAAATTCAGGAAAATTCTTGCCAAAATACCCCCACTGCATCCAACAACCAACCTTCTCTCTTCTTCGGTGGCTATCAACTGGAGGAACCCTTAGCGGAGCAACCTGACATATTTGAAGAAAATATAGGAGAAGAAGAAGAAGAGGAACCCATTCCTACTGAACCAATGGCTGAAAACCAAAATGACAAAGGAATAGAAAGAGAATTGAGGTTGCCTTCCCCATCAAGGAAACCAATGGGGACACTAAGATGAAGAATATAAGCCCCTCTGCTCTACCTCATTTCAATGGACTGACCATAGAGGATCCTGACACTTTCCTATTTGACTTTGTTGTTATATGCCAAACCTATGACTATGCAAATGATGAGCAAAAGCTAAAACTATTTACATCTACCCTCAAGGATGCATCGTTGTGCTGGTTCATGGGTTTACCTGGAGATAGCATCACAACTTGGGCTCAGATGCAACAGGATTTTAACAAAAAATATAGGGACTACTGTAGGTCAAAGGATACTAAACAAGAGATTTTCATGATGACCATGGGTGAGGATGAATCCTTAGAAGGCTACGAGGAAAGATTCCAGCTCAGTTGCAAAAGGGCCAGGTGCACACTCGACCGTGAGTCACTGAAGCTGGTCCTACTTAGAGGAGTAAGGGAAGATCTTCTGGATACCTTACATTTGTTAGAAGGAGGGGACATCTACTAATTACCTTATGAAGATATAAAAATTTTCTTTAGAAACCATTGTAGGGAAGCTAGGAAAATGGGTAGGAGTAGTCAACCTCTGGCCAGTACATCATCTTCCAACTCATCCATCAAGGGTGAAATTGGAAATATGCTAGAAGATTTAAAAAGTGAGATGCTGCAAACCCTTTCCTTGCAATTGGACACCATGAATATCAAAAGGAAGCATGAGGAATCAAAGAGAGCCTTACCATCTTTTGTCCTATATGCACTAGGAGGAATCTGAGGAACGAATGTCCATTGAATTGCATTGATATTTGCTCAGTTTGTGAAGAAAACCACTCCATAGACAAGTGCCCTTATTCACCCGGACTCAAAGTTGTATACCAACGAGCTGAAGGGGTCACTAAGTAGCTTTGTTACATCAACCAAAGGAGACCTCCTAGGCCTAGACCATACCAGCAGGGTACGCAATCGTCATCCCATGCATATTACAACCCCAGCCAAACCACATTTATACCTTCTTGGGGACCCCCTGCTCATCCTTCCTAGTCTACCCCCACCTTGGTTCTATGCATCTTAGTATCATTCCCAACTAGCTAGCCAGCCATTTCAACCTTACATGCCACCACAACCTCCGTGGAATACCACACAGCAGGGGTGGAGGCCCCAACACAACAATTCTCCAGCTCTATTGCCTCCACCACCTACCCAACCACAACCGCTACACTTTGCTCCACCCAAGCAAACCCAGATGCCTGCCAAGCCAAATCTAAAACCGAACAATAGGCAGGCTCAACAAGTATGCAGTGGGGAGACATCATACCTAGCTTATGCTATAGAAATCCAGGAGATCAACCTAAGATCTAGGAGAATTCTCCCAAATAACCAACCTCCCTCTCCGCAGAGGGAGGTTGAGGAAGAAAAAGAGGAAAGAAACCTTAAAGTAAATCTACCATTTCCTAAGAGATTAGCCCAACCACTCCAACCTACAGTAGAAGAAACTGGAAGTCTAGGAGAATTGAAAAATATGGGTAAAGATCCCCCTTCTTGAGGCAATAAAAGATGTTCCCATTTACAATAAGTTGAATAAGGAGAAATGCTTCAAGCATCCAAGAAGAAGAAAAACGGATGCCCCTACCATTAATGTCATTGGGTAGCTGTCTGATTTAATGCTGGGGCAGGTAATATGTCCAAAATATTTGGACCCTAGAAGCCTTGTAGTAGATGTGCACATCAATGGAACCGTTGTCCCATACACTCTTCTTGATCTTGGGGCTGCCATTAACGTGATGACCAAGGACACCATGCTCAAGCTTAACCTCCAAGGGTCATTGAGGAAGACCACAATAGTTCGGCAACTTGTAGACCATTCCACATCCAACCTTGAGGAAATTGTGGAGGATGTGATGGTCTCCATTGACTCCTGGGAGTACCCTATAGATTTTCTAGTTCTCCAACCTAAGGCTAAGCATACTGGTTACCCTCTCATCCTTGGTAGGCCATGGTTGGACACAACTGATGCTTACATTAGCTATAGAGATGGGAATATGACCATCAATAATGGGCATATGTCCAAACAAATAGACCTATACCCTCCTGCTCAACCTTCTCTAGAGCATCATTTACTTTTATGGTTGGAGGAGGAGGAAGAAGATGAGGTTTATTCCACCCAACTTTATGATTTAGAAGCAACCATAGGAGGAGGATAGCAAGATGAGGATGACTTAATTGAGCACATGCTCCAAAGTCTAACTCCTAATTCATTACCATTAGAAGAAGAAGTAAGGGAAACCTAAAACAATGATCCAATTGACTTATGCTTGGCCAATTCCAACCCACTCCATGTCAAAACCATAGAATTTTTCCTAGAGAAAACTTTGAAAATTAGTCCATCTCTTTCTTCTTTAGTAGAGGAAAATCTATGCAACAAGTTGAGAGAAAACCTAGAAGCCTTCACTTGGAGTTACAAGGAAATGAAGGGATTACACCCCTCTATGTGTACTCACCACATATACATCAAAGAAGGTTGGAAGCTAGTTCAACAACCACAAAGGAGGATGAATCCAACTCTTAAAGATATAGTCAACGAAGAACTGAAAAATATGCTAAATGCAGGATTGATTTACCCTATCTCTGACATGTGATTGGGTCACTCCTTTAGTGTTAGTTCCCAAGAAAAATGGTAAGTGGAGGATTTGTGATGATTATAGGGAGTTGAACAAAGCCAGAAAGAAGGAACATTTTCCCCTACCCTTCATTGACCAAGTGCTAGATGATCTGGCAGGGAAGAAGTTTTTTCTTTCTTAGATGGATTCAATTGGTACAACCAAACCCAAATCTACCCAAAAGACTAGGAGAAGACCACATTCACCTGTCCTTGGGGTAATTTTTCCTATAGCATCGTTCCTTTTGTCCTATGCAATTATCTTGCTACTTTCTAGAGAGCAGTCTTGAGTATTTTTTTTGAATTAGTACATGATGTGGTGGAAATTTATATGGATGATTTTACACCTTATGGCTGTGATTTTCAAGAAGCCCTTACTAACCTAGGAAACTTATTGTACAAATAAATTGAAATGAACCTATCTCTCAGTCCAGATAAATGTGAATTCTTAATGAGTAAAGGGACCGTGCTTGGTCATTCAATATCTCAGCAAGGACTATAGGTGGACCTAAACAAAATAGCAATCATCCAAAGGGACCCACCTCCTCAAAAGCAGAGGGATATCAAGAGTTTCTTGGAGTTACCTAGATACTACCAAAGGTTCATAAAGGACTTCAACAAGTTGGCCTCTCCTTTATTTGGGTTGTTGGCTAAAGGCTCTGAGTTTATATGGTCAAAAAACTGTCAAGAGGCCTTAAACATTTTAAAGGGAAAGTTAATCACTGCAGCAATTATTCAAGGCCCAAACTGGACCATCCCTTTTCATATTCATGTTGACTCCTCACACAAAGCCATAACAACAACCTTAGGTCAAGCACAGGAGAAATTTCCCTATGCCATCTATTTTATCAGTAAAAACCTATCAAATGCTGAGCTAAATTATACTGTGACTAAAAAGTAACTCCTGGCTATTGTGCATTCATTAAACAAATTTAGGCATTGCATTACAGGCTATCAAACATTTGTGCATACTGACCATGCTACAATCAAATAATTAATGAACAAACTAGATGTGAATGCTAGAATTATAAGATGGTTTCTTTTATTACAGCAATTTGAGATAATTATTGTTAATAAGCTTGGTAAGGAAAATGTTGTTGCAGACTTTCTATCTAGGATGAATATGCCTACAAGTGAAGAAGGAATGGTGTATGACCAGTTACCAGATGAGCATTTATTTTCTATTGCAATTCTCTCCCCATGGTTTGCTGATATAGAAAACTATTTGGTATTAGCACTGTTCCCACCAAACTTGCCTTCCAATGAAAGGAGCAAAATAGTCAGGAAAAGTGCCCCCTTCACCTGGATTGGTGGCAATCTTTCCAAACTTGGCCCAGATCAAATTTTGATAAGGTGTGTAAGGGAAGAGGAAGTCTTTGACATCCTTTTGACCTATCATGATGGGCCTTGTGGAGGTCACTTTGCAGCAAAGAGAACAACGTTCAAAGTGTTAACACATATTTCATTAAATTTGGAAGTATTTTATTACAAGGCCTTCAACAACATTCATTTTTTTTGTAAATCACCATATTAACTTGATTCAACATTAAAATAATTTGCAAGTAATTTATAACCAATTAGAGATCATGAATAGGTCAAACATGGGGTTTTTATGTATAATAGTATCAATACACAATAGGAGTGTGAAATCAAACTCTTAGAGGAAATTGATTTAAGCTAAATCATATTAGTATGCCAAACATCCAATAAAGATATTATAGTTATGGATAACATGCTATATTTCTCGATGTTTAAATTTTATGTCTTGCAACTCTAACCCCCTTTCCCCCAACCGGCGGGGGATTTGTTGATGGAATGATGGTGACAAGAGGATCTTATTGTAAATGAAAAGGATAGGTGTCCCTTGCATTTCATTGAAACTAGTCTACTAAAACCTTAGTATAATGTTCTTGTGCTCAATTTCCTACAGTCCCTTTGTGCCTTTATGAAGCACTAATGATGGGGTCATCATTCATCTTCATAACATGTAGGCATCCGCTATAAAAGTTATACATTGTTCATCTAGGTATTTCAAGAAGGTTAGGCACCATTGGTCTATCTCCACTCAAATCCAAGTACATCAAATGAGAGTTCTTAAACGGGTATTCAAGTCATTCCATTATGATGGACAGTGTCACAAATTCAAGTAAACAAGAAACTTTAGTGGTGAATTCTTGTAAGTAGTGGAGGCAAGGGTTTTCAAATATTAGCACAATTGATGGTAGTGTGGATATCGATCTCTCCTTGTAAACATTGTCAAAACCAATAATAGTCTCGATGTAAATTTAGTGTCAACCAATAGTATGGAAAACCATGATTGACCATTACTTTCACTAAGAAGAGAAAATGATAAACATTTTTAATGGGGAAGAAATAAATGTGAAACATAACTCATGTATTTTAGTTGAAATTTATATAAGTCCCTGTGTTCTTTAATTATTAAATACTTAATGTAAATACTTTTAAATTATCATTAAGATATTGATTTTGAAGATTAAATGTGTATTAAAAGGCATTCATCTATGACACTTGATTTTTCGTGTAGCCTGAATAAACCACTTAAAGCTAATTATCAATTAATCCTAAATAGTTTTGTATAAGATATATCTTTACTTGCATTAATAGCTTTATTTCAAAAGTAAATTACATTTATAAACTTATATGAATACATATAACTAAATAAAATTTAATAGATAACTTCTGAGTCTTGTTGGATTCTATGAGATTATTTTAAGTAGAAATATTTTATTTAAGTTTTGAAATTTACAAAATGTTAATATTGATGGTAAAAGCATGTCATATGGTCTAAATGGTTTAAAGGCATCCATTTATGGCCCATCTCTTGAATGAGCTTAAATAGTCTACTTAATGCTCATGGTGAATTCATTAATCCATGTTTTATTAGAAAATTCTTTCTCTTTACATGGTTTTTTATTCTAGAAATAACAATTTCACATTTATACATTCATATTAAACCACATGATAGTTAAATAAAAATCAATTAATGCTCTCTTGACTTATTGACTTATATGAAATGATTACATATAGGAATAATTGATTTAATAATGCATAGTTAGAAAAAGTTGTCAATTCAAAATAGAATAAACCAGTTTAGTTAGAACTCATAAATAATTGATTTTAAATTATTAATTTTCTAAAAAATATATTTTTTACTTACTTTGAGATCTTTATTTCAAAAATAAATTCCATTTATACATACATACAATCTAA